>JAYMFD010000789.1:0-22031 GCA_035771175.1 Paratinospora sagittata
TGGTTCGAACCGTGGTCATTTTGGCAACATGAGCAAATGTCTCCTCATAATCAACCCCATATTCCTGCTTGTTACACAGAGCTACAAGGCGAGCTTTGTACCTGTCCAAAGAGCCATCAAAACGAAGTTTTACAGAAAAAACCCATTTACTCCCAATAGGTTTGACTGTAGGGGGACAAGGAACAATATCCCAAGTGTGATTCTCCTCAAGTGCTTGAAGTTCTGCTTGCATTGCAATTTGCCAACACTCATGTTCCATGGCCTGTTTGTAGCAAGGGGGAATGGAAATAGTGGATAAAGTAGCGACAAGAAAGACAGGAGAGAAGAAACCATACCAATTAGGGGGTCGAGAAGGACGAGTAGACCGACGAAGAGTGGTGGAAGCAGGAGCAGGATCAGGCGTCGGGTCAAGATCGGAAGGAGGCACAGAGGAACCAGACTCATGTCGACTACGTCTCTCATACACAAAACCAGGTTTGAACCTTTCCATAATTGTTGGGGATTCAGAAAAAAAATAGGCAGAAGAGATACAGATGCAGATGGCAGCTCAACATGAGATGGAAAGAAATATTGATTTTCAAAGAAAATCACATTCCGGGAAACCCGTATACGACAACCATGGGGATCGTAACAAACATAACCCTTGTAAGGGATAGCATAACCAAGAAAAACACACTTAACAGACTGAGCAGTAAGTTTATGTCGTTCATGAGGAGGAAGATGCACAAAACAAACACAACCAAATGTACGAAGAATATAAAGGAGAATGACCAAACAACTTAGAGAAAGGAGAAACATGATTTATCGTAGGAGAGGGTAAGCAATTGATCAAATAAACTGCAGTAGAAAGTGCTTCACACCAAAAACGAGGAGGAACAGATGATTCAAGTAAAAGAGTTCTTACTACATCAAGAAGGTGGCGATTTTTTCTTTCAGCAACACCGTTTTGCTGTGGTGTCGAAGGACAAGAACGTTGAGAAAGGATCCCTTTGCTTTGAAGAAAGTCCTGAAACTCATTAGACATGTATTCGCCGCCAGAATCAGAGCGCAAGACCTTGATGCTGGCAGATAATTGAGTCTCAATAAGTGCAAGAAAGCACTTAAAGACTGAAAAAACTTCACCCTTAGCCCGGAGGAAGTAAACCCAAGTAAAGCGACTAAAGTCATCAATGAAAGTAACAAAGTACTTGTAATGCGCATGAGAAACAACAGGTGCAATCCCCCAAACATCACTATGAATAATCTCAAAACATTGTGAGGCACGAGATGCATGATGAGGAAAAGGTAGAACTTTACTTTTGCCAAGTTTGCATGATGGACAATCAAAAGAAAGATCAATAGAAGAGCATGCTTTATTTCCCAATAATCCAGAATTAAACAAAGTACGAAGAACATCAGAGTTTGGGTGGCCTAGACGTCTATGCCACGTCTTATTTCCAGAACCAACAACATTACATGCAAATGAAAGTAAAGGAAAACGAGGAATAATAGTGGAATGAGAAACATGAAGAGGAAAGAGTCGTCCCACTTTAGTCCCCTTCGCGATCATCTTCCCTGACACTTGATCCTGCACCACACAACCAGAATGGGAGAAATGGACATTACAATTATTATCAACCAATTGACCAACAGAAATAAGATTTGTGGAGAGGTCAGGAGACACAAAAACATCAGTTAAGGAAGAGGAAAGATCACCAACAGCACTGATAGGCAGAGAACTGCCATCAGCGGTGTTAATTTTCAGATTTCCATCATAATTCCTGACATTGGAAAGAGGAGCAATAGTATTGGTCATATGGTTAGAGGCTCCGGAGTCAAAATACCATGGCTTAGAAGAAACTTTATGATTACCTGAGAACCCAAAAGCAGAAAAAGCAAAAATGATCATCTGTTGTACCATTTCAGGAGTGAGTGTGTTCGGATTTGCTAAGGCTGGAGAAGCAGGAATAGGAACAACCGGCGAGGCAACAGGCAATGCAGCAGAACTAGAGGCACCAATGGAGGCATGATAAGCAGTACCCTGCTTCTTTTCAGGTCGAATGGGACAAGCAGAGATGATATGACCCTGTTTCTTGCAGTAGTTACAGAACTTCTTGGGACAATCCCGAGCAATATGGCCAAAAGCTTTACAACTAAAGCACTGGATAACACGCATGTCTCTACCCTTATTTCTCCCTTGTGCTGCATAAGCCACAGAAACAGGTGCACTAACATTAACCCGATGTTCCATGGCAGCATGAGTAACGATGCGCTGCTCCTCACGAAGAAGTTCACTCAAGCAAGCATCCAAAGATGGTACAGGATGACGGTTCATCAGATTAGAACGGGCAATTTCAAAATCAGGTCGTAACTTCATCAAGAATTGATCTCGCTTGCTGGTTGCATGCACTTCTTGGATAGCAGAGAGAGCTGCAGTGGGAACTTTAGCATAAACAATGTCGCAATAGTCAGCCCAAAGAGTTTGAAAACCAGAAAAATATTCCTCAATAGAGAGACTGCCTAGTGTGAAATTAGCCATCTCAAACTCCAATTGAAATCGTTTAGCAGAGTTGTCTTGATTGTAAACCGTGTTAAGATAATTCCACATAGCAGCAGCAGTTTTATAAGGCCTCAAATTGAGAACAAGGTGAGGCTCAACCGAGCTAAGGATCCAAGTCATAACCCGAGCATCATGAATGTCCCACTTAGACAAAGCCTCGGCACCTTGAGGTGCGGGAACACTCCCATCAATATGACCCCACAATTCTTTTCCTTTGACAAATAATTTAAATTGAAACTCCCAAGCAGAATAATTTTTACCAGTAAACCGAAAATGGAATGATTCCAACTTATCCGATGACATGATGCAACCAAGAGACATATAATATCCCACCATAAAATTGTAACTTGCACGGTGAGAAAAAAAATACACAAACAAACACCCACCAGAAAATATAGCACCGAAAATTATAAGAGGCACAAACCAGGAATGTTGAAAATGATAAATTGTCGAAAGCAAGAATCGAACCAGCTGCTTCACCAAAAAATTGCAAGAATCGAGCGACACGATCGACAACGTCAAGGCCAAGATCCAGGACAAAGAAGGAATTCCACCTGATCAGCAGAGGTTGATCTTCGCGGGGAAGCAGCTCGAAGATGACCGCACTCTCGCCGAGAACAAGAGAACCCAGAGAGTACAGAAACAAAGAAAATGAACCTACTGGTGGCCTTGGCTGTACTGCGTATCAGTGCTCTGCAACTGATCGAAGAAGACGAAGATCATCGAGCCTTATAAAAATGAAGTAAACCGACGAAGATGCAGATTTTCGTGAACAAGAAAACCCTAACGGGGAAGACAAGAACCCTAGAGGTTGAATCGAGCGACACGATCGACAGACCAGAAATCAAAACCTTCGTCAAAACCCTCACCGGGAAGACGATCACTCTCGAAGTGGAGAGCTCCGACACCGTAGCCAACCTCAAGACCAAAATCCAGGATAAAGAAGGAATTTCGCCTGATCAGCAGCGACTCATCTACGCCGGAAAGCAATTGGACGACGGAAGAACCCTAGCGGATTACAACATCCAGATCTTCGTCAAGTCATTGGCAGGGAAAACCATTACTCTAGACGTAGACCGCTCTGATACCATGTCAAAGTACTCGATACCAGAAAAATACGAAGAGAGATTTGGAAAAGTTGCCCTATGATTCGGCACCTTTCATTATATATATTGTCCATTCCATCTATACACGTCAATATATGCTATACATGTAGTCTAACAGATTCCTAATCTTTAGCATCTATACATGGTAAGATAATATATACAACTAATAATAATAGAGTCCTAAATTGCATAAACTTCTAAAATTGTAGACGGTAACAGCTGCTACATCTTGAACCCTCAGTTGCTCCAAAATATATAATCCCCCCTCTCTACGACCTTTTCCAATTAGTTCCTAGGAATGAGGATCCTGCACATAACAAGAGGTAGGAAAAAATGAATATAGTACCCAGAATCACATAATTGGCTAATGGAAATTAAGTTCAACTTGAGTTTCGGAATACAATAAACATTAGAAAGAGACAAATGAGATGTAAGAACACGACCAACAATTGCTAATGGCATGGGAGTGCTATTAGCTGTCATAACAGATAAAAATGATGTGGATGGATATAAGGAGACAAAAGAGGATGGATCACATGACATATGGTGAGAAGCACCAGAATCAAAGACCCAAGTGGACTGAGATATACCTTGGGGGTTTGAAGACAAACCTACAAAAGAAGAGACAGACATGGCATGCGGTTGTATAGCATGGAACTGCCTACCACTTATATCCAATACGCTTGCAATATTGCTCGCCATAATAGTCGCCACAAAAAAAAAACAAATTACCAATCTTATCCAAGTTCCAAAATAAACTTAGATCAACAAATTCAAAATCGAGGTAATTAACCAATATTCAAATTTACCAAAGTAAGGAGAGATATTCAAACAACTCCAATGAATGATCTTAAATTTGTTGCACCTGTTTTCTTTTCACATAGATTCAATGACCAAGATGGCATTGCTTAAGGTCCCACAACCATGCCACATCAATCTCTTAATTCAACCCGCATAAAATCAGCCCCAAAATATTGTAGCACCAAAATTAACATTCAAAATGGTGCAAAATCAAGTCAAAATCAACCTCAAAAGTAATGCCAATTAGCTCCAAAAGATGCATCGATTCCATGTGTCTTCCCCATAGTGATAATAATGCAAAATCTGTTGCTGAAACAAGGTTGGAAGAAAACACCCAAACAACTACAATCAAGCCAAAACCGGCACGAACACGGTAATCTTCTTCGTATGAACAGTGCCAATGAACAATGTTGAGAACAGTGATGATAAACAGTTGTGAACAGTTTCGTTAATAAAAAAAATCTACAAACCATCCAACTCTATTATACCAACAATCAAAGGTCCCATGCCGATTATTGCTTTAATACCATGATAACAATGCAAAGAAGAAAGAGAAGAGAAGAAAGGAAAACTAGCTAGAGTGCTAGGGTTTCATTAGATTTGCTAGAAAGAACAACAATTACAATGAAGATAAATGGCTTTATAGCCTAAAGGCATAATTACTAAAATACCCTAATTTAATAACAACATACCAAAGTAACTATAAATAATATTACTCTAACAGTCACTTGATCATACTACCATTAACCTTTTTTCATGCTACTGCTAAACACAATGTTTCTTGCACAAGATATTCCTGTCGAAGCCAGTAGATCATAATTTCAGAGTTATATGCCTGTTGAAGATTTTATTTTTCAGTTAATGCTTTCTTTCATTTTTTTTTAATGGGTTTCTTACAAGTTTTGTTTCAATTGGTTTATTGTAAATGCAATGCAGGGCATACAAGAGGCTGACCGATCTTCAGAAGGCTTTTATATTCGATCAGGCATTATCATCATATTGAGAAAGTCAACGATCAAAGATGGATTTGTGATATAAGACGAAGAGTACTCTCTTAATCTTTTCTTTTCTTTCTCTCATTTTTGTGAAAGTAAGAGGAGAATTGGGAAATTGTTGGATAAGAGTTGTTATGAAATATATTGGCAAAAAGTTTTTCTTCCCTTAAGATTTTGTAATATTTAAGCTTCAAATTGAAGTGCTATTTTTCTCTTTGAATGAAAATTTGAAATGTTAAATTTTTTTTCTTTGCTTTTCATAGGTAAAATAAGGACTATTTTCTTTACTTTCTTCAAATGGGCATGTGTTTGTGACAAGATTTTGGTGATCGTTACTGATTCATTAGAGCAAGGTTGGCTGATGCTAGAATTGTCCCTTTTTACAATGTGGGAAGCTTTAACTATCCCATTCCCATCACCTATGAGGAAATGAGATACCTCTTTCTTTCTTTTTCCCCTTTTTTGTTTTTTTGTTTTTCCTTATGGTATATTACGAATCACTGGAGCTAAGGTTTATGCATTTAGAAAAGCAATTTGGAAAAGTAGTTATTTGTCACACCCTGGGTTGCACAGTATTCTTAGGGAGGTCCTGCACTATTCATGAATAGTGGCAGACAAATAATCGTTTCGATGTAGACCAGCTGCGGTTGGGTTGGTACATGGCGATATGACAATATTATGTGGTACTATGGCTAGGCGTTTGCCCCGAGAGAGTACGCCCACACCTAGATAAGGGCACGCTGTGCAACTTAGGGTGTGACATACTAAATTCTTTTTTAATCTATTTTTAAAATAGTATGGAGCGAATAATAATTTTACATCATGTATATGACATTAAAGTACATTAATATGTTGGAATTTGTGTTTTAAGGTTAATGCGGAAATCAAATAGTCTCACATTGAAAGTTTAAAAGTCTTGTTATAACAACTTTTAAGGACTTTAAATCTTGAGATGATGTTGGGAAGCTTATGGGTTTGGGGCCATTATTTTAGAAAACAATGAACAAGGGATCCACATGTGCAGGGGTTGCAAATCTTTGAACCGAGCCTAAGGAGGTACTTCATTTTGCTTTCCAAGTTCGCTATTGAAACACCCATTGGATTCATTAGATTATTGTGACCTAACGAACGAAAGCTTGTAGAACTATGGTACATAACAAGGGCAATTTTTTTACTTTAGGCAGTACAAAAAACTTGAAAGATTATTAAGTGAGAAGAATATCAATTAATACTAGTTGAGAATTAAGTACCAAAAATTTTATTGTTAGAAGGCTCTTCTTATTGAAACAATTTAACAGTTTTCTTTCAATTCTTTTTTTTTTTTTGTTGAGATAAAATTTAGAATTACCAAATAGATTAAAAGTTCCTTTAGCTTAAAAATTAAGTCAAAATCAGAAAAGTGAAAGCACATTAATGTTGGTGTATCTTTGTTGTATGGTAGGGTAGGTTGCCTTGAAGTCTGGAATAAGAATTTGACTTTGGAAACCGAAAGGTATCCGGAAGTTTAGGATTATTGTTTTATTAAGAAAATCCCCCTAATAATTAATGAAGTTATTGGGTTTATATATATATATATAGAACCCATTAATCCTCACATCAATAAAACTAAACATAGAGGCCAAGGTCTGCATGAACAATAATTGAGTTTGTTAATAGGTCTTGGGGGCTTCGACGTTATACTTCTTTTTGTAGAACCTATGTTGGTAAAAACTTTATCTATTGTATGTGCCCCACCTACGTGTATTTGTTAAGTTATCACATGTTAAAACTCGAACTCATGACCCTTTAGTTACTTCTTAAGTCCATAGCCACTATGTCAGCCTCCCATTAACAATCGACTGTGAGTGGGGCATCCTTACAAAGATTTTTTTTTTTAAAGTAATAATGAATTTAGAAATTTCAATTATGTTAGAGTCATCATAAACTCTTTTATTTTTTTATTTTTCACCCTAAACTCTAAACTATATATTAATTTAAAAATTATTATAAATACATATATTAAATATTTAAATAATAATTATATATATTATACACATATCTTAAATAGTATGATATTCAAATAATATATATATCTAAATAGTATATATATTTAAGTAGTATATATATTTAAGTTATATAAATATATATCTATATGTATCTTAATTAAATTATATAGGAACATAGTTACCTATTCATGTAAGAATATAATTATTTATCATGTGAGAGTATAATTATCCTTTATGTGAGTTTATAATTTTTTGATATAAATCTATTCTTATAAATATAAAAAATTAATAAAAAAAATTATAAAAATAATAAAAAATCGAGAATGACATCTAGTTTTTAACATTCTTAGATTATTTTGATTAAGCTTATAACAAAAACTTAATTTTACAGCACAAATACAACAACTAAAGAATAGTAGATAAAAACTGATTCAACACGGACTTGGATTTCCACCGTACATCTCCCTGCTATATACTGACTAGTCCGCGTATTGGGTCAAGCTGGCCACAGTTTTTGACAGATGGCAGCAGTAGGAGACACGTTCAAGAGACTGACGTCTCACCTCCCACGTTACGCCAAGTGGTGACGATTTAATCATCATCATCGTCACCATCAAATCACAAAACTGCAAATCTAGAGCGAGATTAGAGAGAGAAACAAAGAGAGATAGAAAGATTGTGTGTGGAGCGTGTGAATCGGATTATTCCGTATTATCACTCAAATCTCCAATCTATTGTTAATTTCTCTCTATCTCTCTACTTTTTCAGAAAGTTAAAGCAATAAAAATTCCTTTCTTTGACCAAACACCGCACCACACAACAACTTGTCATATTTTTCTTTCTAGGGTTCTTCACTGTTCTTTTTCCAATCTCGATTTCTCAGTCGACGACTTGTGGTGTTTTGTTTTTTGTTTTTTCTTCGATTTGTTGGAAAAGCTTTGGTAATGGCGGAGGATTGTGAATCTTCTTCGTTGATGAAGAGTCCGGTGGTTACTGTCCCGGCGGCGGCGGCGTCTTCGGGGATTGATCACGATGACGCTTTTGATGAAGACGCCTGTAGCATCTGTCTCGAGCCTTTCTCTTCTGAAGATCCCGCTACTGTATTGCCTTTTTCGTGACTTTTCTCTTACTCTTCTCTTTCTATACTTATGATTTGAAGTTTGATCGTATTGTTTTGAGATCTCGGCTGAAGTTCCAAGTTGTGGTAGTCTCTGGATTTTGTCCCCTTTTTTAGTCTAGATGGAAATTTTCTTTTTTGATTCTTTTTTTTTTTTTTGAAGCGATGTTGGTGTTTGTTTTATGGTAATTTATTTGATGGAAATTTTCGTTTTTGTTTTTTTTTTCTCATTGGGAATGTTTTGAAGCAATGTTGTGGTTAATTAGGTGTTTTTATTTTTTAATTTTTATATGGTAATTTGTTGGATTTATTTGGGAGTCTGCTTAAAAATGGCTCAAAAGCATGTGAACCAGTAGAGGAATTAGTAGATTGGGAATTGTTTAGGGTCCTGATATGCCCTAGTGAGAACTCTCACTCTGGTTCTTATGGAAGAATATCTTAGGAGATTGAGGTGCAGATGCCTGACCCAATTCCAGGGTATATGTTTATTTTTTGTAGCTGTCCTTGCATCTGCTTGTTGGCATCTATTTCAGTGCATGTAAATTATCCTTTGGGTGAATGCCAATATGTTTTATAATCTGATGAACTATTGGTCTTGAATTTACTTGTTTCAGGTTACCACTTGCAAACATGATTACCATCTTCAGTGTATACTTGAATGGTATGGTATACTTAGCTCCTATTGTATGTTCATGCTGTACTTCTTTAAAAGGCTTCTAATTTCTTTCGTTTGTACTAAATTCTTAAAATTCTTTTTCAGGTCGCAGAGAAGCAAGGAGTGTCCGATATGCTGGCAATCACTTGTCTTGAAGGACCCTGCAAAGTAACATTCTCTTACTTGAGAAATTTGTTATGACATTAGTACTGAGTTCTTAAAATTCTTGTCAAGAAATTTTGGACTAGCCCCTCCCCCCTTTCCTGCATTTTGACTCCAGTAATTGCGATAAGTTGATGAGGATGACTTTTGATCCGCTTTGTCATAATGAACTTAAGAGCTATTGTATTGGAGATTTTTGAATATTTGATGACTTGCTCATCACTTTTTTTTTTTTTTTTTGTTTTATTTTGCTACACGTTTGATAATTTTCTTTGTTATTTTCAGCCAAGAACTTCTTCAAGCGGTGGAGATTGAAAGAAACTCAAGATCACGGCAAAGATCATCTAATACAATAAGATTTGCCCATGTTCCAGCTGAGGACTTTGATTTTGATCATGTTAGTTATTGTGTTGGACTTGATTCTGAATTCCTTGGAATTGGTTTTGCAGTTTGTATTGATGTTTACCATTGGAAACTTTTAGGTTGCACCATATGAAGACGACTCGGACTTAGATGAGAATATCATGCAGCAACTTGCGGCTGCTGCCTTGGGCAGGGCTCATCATCTTAGCAGGAGGCAGAGGCATAGGGCATTGGGATTGGACCCTTCCCAGTTTCATGCTTTTGACGCTCCTTCACATGGATCCAGTGCACAACACACACATGAAACTGTGTCAATGGAAAGTCCCATTTTGGGCAATTCAACTCCTGAGAGCACTTCACCCTCTGCTGCCATGCCACCCGAAAGATCTGATCAACTTCCCTCATCAGCCCATCCTTCCCTTGCAAATACAGGTTCAGACACCAATGAAAACAGGTATGAATCTTTAAGACATGGATTCCTAATAAGTGTTTTAATTTATGTATGGTGTTTTCCATCAAACAATATGTTGTATTTTCTTCATTCCATTGATGAGTTTGTCCAGCATGAAAATGTTCTCTGCTACTCTGTCAAAAAATTTTATGCTGTAGCTATTGTTTTCGTGGTTTGAAAGAGTTTTTACTTCTCTTCTGATATTTAGATGTGTTAAGCTGCAGAAAGATAAATCTGACTTGTTTGATGGTATTGTAAATACCATTACACGAGTTTGACCCAACCTGCTTAGCCTTACATTTGTCATTCTTTGGCATGATTATTGGGAAGCAACTGATTCACCTTTCTTATTTATTGGTCTTTAGGCTTTGCAAACATATACTGATGTGTACAGCCTATGCAATTATGAGGGTCTTAAGTAGCCAAAGAGGCTGACAGTTATGTCATAATATTTTATTTAGCTGTATCATTTTTTTTTATCATGTAGGACTAAGTAATATATACAAGAAAGTTCAAGAAAAGAAAGCATTTCCTTAATGCATTAAAAGTGGAACTAAACAAATTGAAGACCCACCATTGCTTAAAAATGGTTGATTTCTAGCACATACTTGATATTTGGGCTTGTGCCAAATGCAGATGTCCAGTTCTGATGAACCATGGCATGGACATGTGCAACTCTTCTGAAGGATGAGCATTGATTCTCTTTTGGTTCTGGTTTTTTTTTCTTTTTCTTTTAAGATTGTTGGAATACGGGTTACATCACCTTCATAGCATGTAGGTGTGATGTGTGTGCGATTGTCCATAGGACTATACATGTTTGTCTTGGCATGTATATCTCTCAAAGTCACATGTTTATGTATATTACTTATGTTCTTTTCTTCCACGATTGACACTAAACAATTTAGAAATGTTCTCATGCCAATGTGAATGCAGAAGTTTCTTGTGTTAAATTCGATAGTATAGTTTCCATGTTGAACACGCTCACTCATTTTTAAGATTTTTGCCTCGTGGAGTGAAACATTCACATTGTTGAGATGGTGCATCTGACTTGTGCTGTGGAGGCTGCAAAAGCTTATCCATGCTTTGGCATCATTTTATTATGTGTTCTGTTTCAACTGTTAATCCCATAACAGACAAAGATCTGTGATTTTCTGCCTTGTGGCAACTGGAGTGTATTAATATGTGCTAGTTGAAATATTTGGTCATATCAAAGTGCACGCCTTTTCTATTTTGTGGATCTTTATGGGTATCACAATCTGAAATTGTTTTCTGGTCATTTATTTAGAGTTGTAGCTGACCAGACGCCGCCAATAAGTCCACGGAGATCGCGACCGTCAGAGCTGTTCTCGTTTTCAGAGTCTTTTAAATCTAAATTCTCTGCTGCATCAGCCAAGTAAATAACTGCAATCTGATTGTTCTTTCAGTACTTCATTTAATCTCTCTAGTAGATGACATATATGCTTCATTTACAACAGATATAAAGAGTCAATCTCAAAGGGTACTCGTGGCTTCAAAGAAAAGTTGCTGGCACGAAATACCTCTGTTAAGGAGCTGAGCAAAGAAGTTCAGCGCGAGGTCACTGCAGGCATTGCCAGTGTTGCTCGAATGATGGAGCGGCTTGATCCTACTTCAAAGCGAACTGGAAGTTCTAGCTCTGTTTCCCATAGTGCTGAAGGGACTTCATGCATATCTCGTGATGGGAAGGATGTGCAAGGCAGCCTGCTTATTCAATTTCCCAGTAGAATTCATGCGGATGCTTCACATGGCACACATCCTAATTCGCCCATTCATGTCTCGGGCACACTTTCATCTGTCCCTAATCATGTGGAAGTCACTCGTTTACAGGTCCAGAACTCCTATGATAATTTACTTTCTTAACTCCTATGATAGTTTACTTTCTTAAAACTCTCTGTTTCTTGTCTAGATGGGAATTTTTTATTTGCATCTCTGATATCTTCTTCCTATTCCTTTTACCTGATTCTTGCATGTTTATTTAAGAGCCATGCTTCACTTAGCTATTCTATTTATTTCCCTTATCGTCAGATTTGAGTTGTGGGCTCATTAGCTGCTTGGCTTGAGTAGAGGTTTCAGAAGGAGTTTAATATTTTGTTGCTATGAACATCCCACCAAGAACACTTCCTTTGGAAAAAGTTAATCTCTTCAAAGATTCTTGACCTATTCTAACATTCATAAGTTGGGAAAAGACTTGAATTGAGTATTCTAACATTCATAACTTAGTACATAGTGGGATGAACAATAAATATTATTGTCCATACTTTTTTGTTATGATTTTGTATGTGCAATTGAATGTATAAACTATTTTCAAACTAAGCTAGCGAGAATGAACTTTTCTACGAGTAAATCATCCTTGCCCGGAATTGGTTGCCAACTACCTAACGCAACTCTCCTCCTTTATTTGGTTTTAGGACTGATTGTGTATAATGGTTTGCAAATATGCTAAGCGTAAGTGGAGATTTTTTGTTCAATTTTTTTTTTTCTCAATGTAGCATAGTTGGAGTTACTTTTTTTTTTAGAGTAACAAAACAGTTGTATTAATAAAGAGCAAAAAGTACAAATAAAGTTTCGGAGTACCAAAAGTTACTCCTTTACCTACAAAACGCCATCACCCTTCCACAAATCAAAAGGACATCAACAACCTTAAAAATTTAACTCAAACACCCTTCCCAATTCCTACACCACTCATTTAAAGAGTAACCTCCATTAATTTTAAACGCCACCAACCACGAACTAGCCATAAAAATGATGTCATTCCACACCGAGCCACTATCTTTAGCATCATCTTCAAATATTCGATTGTTCCATTCGATCCAAACCATCCACAAAGAAGCCATAGAAGCCAATCTCATGACTTTTTCTCTTCAATAGACAATCTGTTAACATTCCCAAGGGCCAAACATTCTTCACATGATGCCATTCCCCCCAAATTTTGGAGGAGAAAGAACATCTAAAGAAAATATGCTCAGCTGACCCTTCATCCTGAAAACAAAGAGGGCAACAATGAGAAAGGAGGGCAACCTGGGGGAATCTTCTTTGAAGGACATCACCTATATTAAGCTTATTATGGGCTAAAATCTACCCAAACACCTTTACTTTAGATGAGACCTGAGCTTTCCAAATATCACAGGCAATAGGGAAAGGTAGGAGCGTGTCGCTATCAATGATGAAATTGAAAAAAGAGTGACAAGAGAACATTCCAGAGGGCTGCAAGGTTCACAAAAACTTGTCAGGGTTACTAGAAACCTGGACTTGGGACAACGAAATTAAGGAGCTAAGTTCAGCTTGTTGGCCAACAGTGAGGGAATTTGGGAGAGAGAAGTTACATTGAATGGGGCTATGAGGACCATTATTAGCAATGAAGTGGGCTAATGTATGATGAGGGAAGAGAGAGAGTTGGTACAACCTTGGGAAGAGGTTCGCTAAAGGGGTGTTAGCCAACGATCTTCCCAGAAATGAAACAGGAGACTGTCCCCCACTTGTGGACTCAAATAATGGAGGAACTCGAGAAGAAGGGAAGTGATAAATTTTCAAGGGCTCCTAAAGGTTGATTTAATACAAGGGACAATTCTCTTACCTAAGTCAATTTGTTCAAATTTACTGATGATGACTTGTGCCCAAAGAGTCCGACTCTCCTTGTGGAATCTTCAAAGCCATTTAGCACACAAGGCCTTGTTCCTAGAGATAATACTCCCAATTCCAAGGCCATCTTTATCCTTTGGTCTTTGAAGAATCTTCCAACTGATCAAATGAGAACCCTTACTCTTGTCAACCTCTTTATAGAATAAAAGCTTTACAGTTCTTTTCAATTTCTTTAGCCACCCCACAAGGCACTTAGAAGATCGAAAGTAAGTAAGTGGGAATTCCTGTCAAGACCGAGTTAAGAAGAGCTAGTCTGCCACCCCTCGAAAGAAAACTTCTTTTCCACCCATTCAGTCTACAAGAAATTTTGAAATCACCGGGTCCCAAAACTGTTTGCTTAAAGGATTTTCCCCAAGAGGTAAACCTAGATACTGTAAGTCTGTAATGGCCATGATCCAATGGAGCACCCAACCCTAACTCCAACCTGAGAAGCATCTCACTTTCAACATTAATGCCAACCATTTTGCTTTTTTCATATTGATTCTAAGACTTGATAGGGCACTGAAACTATGAAGAATATTAATGCCATTTTCCACATTAGATTTAGAACTGTGAAGAAAAAAGAGCGAGTCATCTGCTAACTAGAGGTGAGAAACTTCAACCTCATCTTTGCCAACCTTGAAACCCCTGACAACATCATAAGAACAAGCTTTCTTCGTAATTTTGCTTAGAATGTCACCCACTAAGGTAAAGAGGAATGGATAAGAATTACCATAAATTTATTTTTAAAAATTTAATATGGAAAAAGTGAGGCATAGCCTTGAGGTTTCTTCTCAAACTACGTGCTTCAAACGATATTTAAAACAATGGCTATATGTCAAAAGCCATTTGACTTTATAGCCTTCTTCCAAGAATGGAGGTATTCAAGTATTGAGGAAATTAGATCATTTTTCTCCAATCTTGTGACCTCAACTTCCTTTGTATTTCTTTTGAAAAGAGAGTCTGAATGCATGAAGCTAAACAATGAAGAGTTCTATATATATATATATATATATATATATATATATATATATATATATATATATATATCTTTTTTTTGGATTGATGCAAGCTCTTGTGCTCTCTTCTCTTGATGATATAATTTATAGTTTTTGCATTTGGTGCGAATAAAGTTTGGTAATTGGGTTGAGGTGCCTGAAGGAAACAAAATGAGATTTGGGAAGGACATTGTCCATTTTGAATCTTAGTAGAATTGACAACCACCAGATGATGTCCATATATGATCTCATGACAATTAATAGGTTCTCTGAAATGATCATTCCCTCCTGCCTCTCTTGTTTTTATTTTTTTTTGTCTTCTAAAAGGCCTGCGTCAGAGGGCTGACTAAGTAATGTGTATAATCACTTAACTCTTCCATGTATCCAAAAATCAGTAAGCTCTTCCATGCATCCAAATGTTTTTGCATCTATAAATGCCTTTTAATCTGCCTAAGGTACTACTGCGCATCTAACGATGGGATAATTCCATATTGCAGGATGTTCTTTCGTGTCGTGAAGATCAGATTTGAGCAAATACAATTTTTTCATGCATGAAGCAAAGGCATTGTATACGGTGATATATCTTTGGTAAATCTCCCCAGTTTATTAAGAGACCTGATTAATCCAAATGTCCTAATGCTGATCAAGAGCAACATGATTCTACTTTGACCGGGAGATTTGGATCAATCATGTCGCTACCATTGTTGGTTATGTCTACTTGTGAACTGATGGTATTTCTGTTCCTGTGGCATCTATCTTTACAAGCAGTGTGAGGAGATGCCTCTCAGACAATGTACAGAGGAATTATGCTCCCCTTGCTTTTGTTTTCAACTTCAATAACTTGGTAAATAATTCTCATTTGCCTGATAGCTGAAGCTGCATTATTTTCTCAATTTGCATGTCTTTTTTCTAATTTGTTTTAGATGTTAATGCCCACTAAAGGAAATTCACTTTTTCCATGAGCTTTATCTTCAGTGGCTTATGATTAAGTTTCTTCTTAGTTTAGACTCATCAAAAGCTGTCCATTCATCTAGAGTGAAGATTTTGATTTTGTGATCTCTTTTCCCATTTTAGACTTTAGACTAGTGAAAGATTACTTTAGCTTCCATGAGAGTAATTTATGGTAAATGCCCGCTTTTGTACTGAGCCAGATGGTGTCGTACATACACTTAAATTACTATTTTAAGCCATCCTTACTACTACTATTGCATTCTATTTATTTGGGGTGCTCTCACTCTCTATGCCAACTTCTTTATCTGCCATTAATCTTCTTCAAGCTACTTGTTATGCTTTTTTATCTCTTGTAACCCTTTAGCCATCTTATTGCCTCTAATGCCAGTTCATCTGTCTGATGGCCTTGTTTCACTATATATCCAGCTTTGTTAATGTGGTCTTTTTGGGTTAATTAGTTGCACATCGTTTGTGAATGCCTGTTGTGGTGGTTTGAATTGGTTTCATTACATTCTTTTCCATAAAGCTGAATTTATCCACTAAAGGAATGTTAACCTTTTCCAATAACACTTTACATTTTATAATCCTTTTTTTTTTTTTTTTTTTGTTTTTTAGTAGAAACAAGACCTGACTATGTACCCCAGACCTCTAAGACCTCTGTAATCATAATCCGTGGGGTAAGTGAGTTCGTTTGGGACCTATTAATTCCCACACTAAGTGTTGACCTAATGATCGAAGTTTATGCACCGAGCCTTCCCGTCGTCGTTGGCACATGACCTCTTAATATTTTATAATCAACCTTCCCGGCTCAATGACATGATTACCTTTTAAAAAAATTTTTTTTTTACAAATGCCATCTATATACAAATAATGACCTATTTGTCATACTTTACTGTTTATTGCACAGTCAGCACGTCAAACAAGCACCACGTCAGTGCAGAGGTGACATTTTTTTTAGGTGAAGGGAAGACGTCTTTTTAAAAGACGCATTCTGTTTCAATTTTTTTTTTTTCATTTCGTGTTGTCTGTTTAAATGAAATTAAGCTCACACCTCAAGAGTTGGCTGAACTTATATCCTCCATAAAAGGAGGAATAATCAGCGGAAAGATTGGAAAAGGAGGAACAAACATCTCCAATTGCATGATTCTACTTTTTCTTTGGTTAAAAAGCCATCAAATTTGAGGTTTTGGATCTTCGGTTTCTACACAAATGAAGAATGAAATAATTGATTTCCATGTTTGTGTAATGAAACCATACCCTCTTAAGGCTAACTGTTTTGAACATACAGCAAGAAATATAAACTTGAAACAGATACGATAACTTGCCTGAACAAGATCTTTCTCTTCTATAATTGCCTTGACAGTTCCTCCTTTCGATATAAGGTCAAATAATATCTGCAATTTTTTTGCAGAAAAGATGAGGGAAACCAAAAAAGAAGATACAAGACAAAAAATAAATAAATAAAGATCTTTGAATCTACACTATAAAAAAGACAAGGAAGCGAAATTTTGTGATAGCAAACCCCAATTCAAAGCAGGAAAACATAAGCTTGAAGCGTCACAGAAGAAATCCTCAAAATTGACAAGTCAACAAAGAATCAAGGAACTATAAGAGCGCAAACATACGTTATTTAAGAAATAGAAATACCCAGGTTGAACACTCACTTCTTTTTCAATCTTTCCGCTGATTATTCCTCCTTTTATGGAGGATATAAGTTCAGCCAACTCTTGAGGTGTGAGCTTAATTTCATTTAAACAGACAACACGAAATGAAGAAAAAAAAATTGAAACAGAAGGCGTCTTTTAAAAAGACGCCTTCTGTTTCAAAAAGAATAAAAATTTTTGAAGGGAAGGCGTCTTTTCAAAAGACGCCTTCCCTTCACGTTAAAAAAAAAAATTGTGAAGGGAAGGCGTCTTTTGAGACGCCTTCCCTTCACCTAAAAAATAATGCCACCCCCGCGCTGATGTGGTGCTTGTTTGGCGTGCTGATTGTGCAATAAACAGTAAAATATGGCAAATTAGTCATTATTTGTATGTAGATGGTATTTGTGAATTTTTGTTTTTTTAAAGGGTAATCATGTCATTGAGCCCAACCTTCCCTATAAACCAAAGAGCTAGACTAGAGGTGCTCATCCTGTCGAACAACCCAACTGACACTACAAGAAATTGGAGAATTAGTGCAAGATTTGTTAGTAACTTGTAGCTAAAATTTTATATCTGATCCATGTCAACTTGTAGTGAAAAGTCTATGGTCAATTTTCCTCTTTCTTGTAGTGTAACCTAACAACCTTATCATGTAGATTGAATTTGTAGGAATCTATAACCTGATTAACTTGAGAATGACTTTACATCAAAGTTATTACTAGTTGAAACTTAAAACATTAGTTATTACTTTACATCAAAGAGAAAAAAAGAAAGAAAACGAAACAGCCACAACCCACCGGTCATCGTATCAATTTGAATATAATTTTGGAAATGGATTTTGGGCAGTTTTAGCATTTTTATTACTTTATTTATTATTTTAACAACAATCACTCATCATAATTAAATTGCTTAATTAACAGTGAATGTTGTAGGCTCAACTCTAGATATCAAACCTACATTAACTACATGCTCTTTTACAGTAAGACTCGTATAAACCCCTCGTCCTCTTGCCTACCAAGAGGGCTTCTTTTTTTTTTTTGTTCAAGAAAGAAAACAAAATCCTCAAGAATGATATGTTACGAAGTATGAGGCTGGTCAAAATGAACTTCAACAATAAAAATAACCTAAGAATCTTTTTGTTGAACTATTAGCATGTTTACTTACATTTGACTTTAAAATAATTTTACAAAATAACTTTTAGAATTCATAAACTAAATAATCACAAGATTCTAGAATTCATTTATATTGATACTCAATTTGGCTTAAGTTAATTTTTTTTCTTATCAATTATTTAATTGAATTAAATTAATATGAGTAATGCTATAGATACAATAAGTATCAATGTTATTTTTTAACGTTGACACTCAGCCTTCGTAAGATGTTGGGATATTGCGTAATACACATTCATCTCTAAAATATTCAAGAAATTTGAGTGTCAGCGTTAAAAAATAATATTGACATCAAACATATTTTGAGCACATTTTTCTAAGTTAAATTTGTGTCCAACACATATTTAAATTAAGTTAATATTTGGCCAAATCAACCGAACACTAAAGCTTCTCCTCCTCCTGCGTCAGATCCACCTTTCAATTACCTCCACAACCATATCCATAATTCTCCCATTTGACGCGTCTTCTGCATGCCACCACCCTCCTTTGACACATGGCCACACTAACTTAACACGTGGAGACGACCCATTACAATCCTTCCTATATATAAACGCACGAGTGAACAATCATCTTTGCTCTTGCATGGCAGACGCTTTTTCGTGCAACTTCAATACCATCAACATTTTCATATGCAAGATCAGTACTAGTAGCATTAGCTTCCAATAATTCACTTAGTTTTGTTGGGAATTCTTGCTTATTCCTTCCTCCTGCTCCTTATAAGTTTCTTCCTAACAGAAGATCAGTAGTAGATTTGAAGATAAGAGCAATGGCGTCAGGAGGACAGAAGTTCCCACCACAGCACCAAGAAACACAACCCGGCAAAGAGCACATCATGGATCCCACCCCACAAGCCACCTCCTTAGATTACAAGCCCTCCAACAAGCTCCATGTAACTTCATAAACTATATATCCATTTAAATTTTCTTCTTAATATTGTTATTCACATACATATTTTAGGTGTAGTTATTTCTATTAATGGAGGCCAGAAGGAAGGAAAAAACAGAAACCCGGCCAGTACTCACTCTCCTTTAGCTTCACTCCTAGGTATAATGACTAGGAAAGCCTGTGAGCGGCAAGAGGACTCAGCCTAACCACTATTGGGCTCTAACAATAAAAAAATAAAAATAAAAAATAAAAAATAAAAAAGGATTTTTAGAGGTTTATTTTATTTTATTTTAATGTTGAGTGAGATTTGATTGATCTGATTGATCATTTTTTTTACATCAAGAGATCATATCATATATACAATAATTGTATTAAATATTTTGCTCTTATATTATCAAAATAGGGTAGGTTATTCACTTGTCCCTATTTCTTTCATACCATGTATCACAATATATTAGATATTTTATTTTGGAGTTTTTGGTAATTATTTGAGAATTAGTAAAATAACAGTATGTATACTCTATCCCATTTACAACATTCATAAAATTTTATTTTAATTAATTTTTTTGAGCCACATAAAATTTTATCTGTATCATGAAATGAGATTTTCATCTCTTCTGCTCTTTGTAACATTCATGAATGAATTTTATTTGTATCATGAAATAAGAATATTTCTGTCATGTATATTATACATCTTTTATTTATTTATTTTTAAAAAATTATATTTTATAAAGTAATAATACATTAATATATTTTTTTTTCTTTGGTTAATTTGGAGAACAGGGTAAGGTGGCAGTGGTGACCGGTGGAGACTCAGGAATAGGAAGATCAGTGTGCCATTTGTTTGCACTAGAGGGAGCAACAGTGGTTTTCACGTACGTGAAAGGTCAAGAGGACAAAGATACTGAAGACACGCTACGGCTGATAAGGCAGAGCAAGAGCAGTGATGCTAAGGACCCAATTGCCATCCCTGCCGATCTGGGCTAGGATGAGAACTGCAAGAGAGTGGTAGAAACAGTGGTGAATGCTTATGGAAGGATTGATGTACTAGTAAACAATGCTGCAGAGCAGTACATAGCTCCTTCCATTGAGCATATTGATGAGCCAAGGCTTGAGAGAGTGTTCAGAACCAACTTCTTCTCTTCTTCATGGCCAAGTTAGCCTCTATTACTTTCTTCTTCTTATTGTTTGGTTTTTGTTTCTGTTTTTTGTTTTTTGTTTTTTTTTTTAATTGAAAAATGCTTTATAGAGGCTGGATGACCACACAATTTTTCAACACTGGCACTCAGCTCCTTTGGATGTGTGTGTTGGTGCAAGATTTGACCAACACCAGTAGACGATGAGGTGGAAGAAAAATGTTGATTTGAAACTCAGCAGGGTGCTGGGAAAATCGCCGGAGGTTGGTGATTTGAGAGAGAGAAAACAAGAGAGAATAGGCTATCGTGAGGAACACCGGTGTGGTGTCGGCCAAAGACCTTCTGATGCCTAAGTTAGTTCAGAACTGCGTAATACTGAACTTAGTCGAGAATGACTTAGACTTGCTTACCTTCCCCTTAGGGTTCAGGTCTTTTTATAGAGAAGGCTTGAGGTCTTTGGCCTTGTCATGTTGTTGTAGAATTAGGAATCTAGCTCGTGCTAGGAAAGCATATATGATTCCTGATAACATTTGGTCTGATCCTCATGGGATCCGGATGACTTATCAGTCTCCTAGTCGAACTGGTAGAGTGTCTGTCTTTATCAGAGTCGGATTAGGAGTGAATCCCGAACTTATCGCAATGGATCACACCATATTCCTATCCGACCGGGGATTCCGTTGTCATCCATCCCGAAGTCGGAGATCATTAGTGGTCAGTATGCCGATCTGTGGTCTTTCCTTGTGGTTGCCTGATGCTACAGATTCAGTCTGTCGTGAGGTCGGTATATAGTGGTTGGTGACCCTCCGATAATTGATACTGATCAGACAACTCAGATATTCCCTGTCCGACCTCCCATAGGGACTATGATATTCAACTGGTCGGTAGGACAGACCATGACTTCTGCTTCGTGCCCGGTTAGGTAGATCTGTCACGCTTGTCCGGAATAGAACAGGTCGGTATAACTACGTGATATGTGATATGTTTCACTGGACCAGACTAATATGGCTGACGTGTCTTATGCTCGGTATATGGTCCAACAATATGTATTGCACAACATCCTCAAATACATGCACATTTTTAAAACATTTAAACGCATTCTCAAAATATTTAAAGAAAGTTGGGTGCCAGCATTAGGAAATGACGCACATCTTCATTAATACATCATTTGATTATGTACCTCACAAATGATTTGAACTAATTCAATGGTGATATTTTATGGACCTATATTTTAGGTGTCAATGTAGCACTACTCAATTCAAATATTATATTGTTGTGTTTGTTTGTTCGTAAAAATTATAACAATATGAGGATATAGCTTCTACTGTAGCAGAGTTATTGCGTTTAATTTGGTGTGTGTCTGTGTGTAGGAGGCTTTGCCATATATGAAGGAAGGGAGCAGCATCATCAATTCAACATCAGTGAACGCATACAAGGGCAAT
>JAYMFD010003879.1:0-27048 GCA_035771175.1 Paratinospora sagittata
TCAATTTTTCAAGATTCTCACTGATTTGAACTCTGGGATCACTCTCTTCAAAATTGACATGAATTGACTATTCTACAGCGATGGTTGTCTTATTGCAAACTATAAATGCTCTACTATGAGAAGAGTATCCTAAGAATATCCCAATGTTAGATTTTGGATCAAACTTATCCAAATTGTCTTTCTCATTTATAATGTAGCATTTGCATCCAAAGACTCTAAAATATTCAATGTTGGGTGTTCTACCCTTCCATAGCTCATAAGGAGTCTTTTTCAATTTCTTTCTAACTAATGTTCTGTTCATGACATAGCATGTTGTGTTTATGGCTTCGGCTGAAAAATATGTAGCAATGTCATATTCACACAACATGGTCCTACACAATTCTTGTAATGACCTATTCTTTCTTTCTACAACTCCATTTTGTTTTGGAGTCCTGAAAGATGATAATTGATGCGTATAACCTTGTTTGTTACAAAAATCTTCCACAAACTCTCCTCCTCTATCACTTCTAATTATTGAAATTTTATATCCTTTCTTATTTTCTACTTTGTGGCAAAATTTCATAAATATTTCATATACCTCATGTTTATGAGCAAAGAAAAACACCCAAGTATAATGAGAGAAATCATAATCATCAACAATAACATAAACATATGATTTTCCTCCTAAGCTTTGGGTCCGGGTTGGTCCAAAGAGATCCATATGGATCATTTCAAGAGCTTTAGATGTTGACATGATTTTCTTGCTCTTTGAAGGATGACTTGGTATGCTTGCCAAGTTGACAAGGTTCGCAAACCTTATCTTTGAGGTACACTCCCTTAGGAATCCCCTTCGCAATTGTTCATCTTTGGCAAGTCTAGATATATTGTTCATACTAACATTAGCTAATATCCTATGCCATAACCATGCATTATCATTCACAACAACACTCAAACAAGAAACATTTTGATCACTAATATCATCAAGCAATGTAAGAATAAACAATTTTATGTCTATGAGATATAAATGCAATATTACCATTAGCATGCTTAACAATGCACCTATTTGCTTCAAAGGTAGCATCATAACCCTTGTCACATAATTAACTTATGCTCAAGAGATTATGCTTTAGGCCTTTAACATACAAGACATCATGAATTGAGAGATGTGAAGAACCAATAGTGCCTATACCTTTGACTATGTTTTTGTTGTTATCGCCGAAGATCACGTTCCCTCCAAGCTTGCCGGCAATGCTCAAAAATACTGATTTATCTCCAGACATATGCCTTGAGCAACCGTTATCGAGATACCAAAAGTGTTTTTGTGATCCAACCTACACCACATAAAAGACCTTTGACTTTGGTACCCAAGTTGCTTTGGATCCGTTCATGTTAGCATCATTAAGAACGATCTTCTCTACCCATGCTAGTTTTTCCTTTTTAATTCTCTTAGTAGTGTAGCCTTGCCTATTGCAGTAATGACAAGTGGGTCTTTTGGTCAATAGATTATTGTAATCTTTTTGTTTTGACCCTTTTGTATATTCTAATCCAACTTTATCAAAAACGCATATTTGGGATCCCAACATCATGTCAAAAAGTTTTTGTCCATTTGTGAATTTCTTCACAACATTTGTAAGGTCATCAACACTGGTTTCTTATAGTTTCTAACTCTTTTGACATTTCACCCTTTTCTAAGGTTAAGGTCTCAAGTGCCATCATCAAGCTTTTATTAAAAAGATTATCATCAAAGGGTTCATCATTTACCTCAGTGTTTTCCATAAGACAAATCACTGCCTTTTCATTTTCTGAGCTTAACTCCCCACTTGAGCTTGATTCGTCCCAAGTGGCTTTAAGTACTTTCTGTTGAACCAATTATCCTCATGTCCCTTACATGAACGATATTTTGATGATTACAAACCACATTCTGTTTATAATAATATTGTATGCATAGCACATCTAATCTTACATGAAGGTTTTGAACAATCAATGATGCATGGTGAAAATGCTATCAAGATCTATTTGAAGGCCATGATCGTTTAAAGACATATTTTATAAGATTAGAGTGTTTAGGTTGTAAAACATCTATTATCATATGATTCAACAATATACATGATTGCATGATTTAGTCGAGTTGATTTTCGATCATTTACATTTAATTTTCTATGTTTGATTTGATCCGAAAATACCAAGACTTTAATCGTGTTTATCGATTTTCAAATGAAAAATCAAAACTATTTTTTTAAGTGTCCATCAGGACGCTAATATGTCTTTCAGAACGCTAATGTCTTAGCAGCGCCCTCCTGGACTTGGTAAGTCAGAACGTTGAAGAAACATTAGGACGCTAATAGAGTTCAAGGTTGAAACGTTTATATCTATTAGGACGCTTTCAGTAGCGCCCTCATTGAGTCAACCAATGAACTTGTCAAGACGTTGATTCAATATCAACTCACTGACTAATTTTTGAGTTTTTAATGATTTAAATCTTTAAGGATGCTGACAGTTATAAGTTGGAAAACTTTCAGGACGCTACTT
Source organism: Paratinospora sagittata (assembly GCA_035771175.1). Taxonomy (NCBI): domain Eukaryota; kingdom Viridiplantae; phylum Streptophyta; class Magnoliopsida; order Ranunculales; family Menispermaceae; genus Paratinospora; species Paratinospora sagittata. Next base: position 2,509 of record JAYMFD010003879.1, read on the forward strand.
GAATTGGAGTGCCCTCACTTAAAAACCAACTTAGTAACTCTCAGGAAGCTGAACGTTCTTCAGTATACTTATCGTTTTACGAATTCAAACACGTTAAAAACATCAAGACGCTCATAACCTTAGCGACGCTCATAACCCTTACTTGTTTTAAACGTGCCAGGACGCTAACTTTTGATTGGCGCCCTTACAACTTTTGTCGTCTTTATTCATTAAGTAAGTTAGGACGCTTATATTTTTTGTAGCACCCCCACTTCTCAGTTCAGCAGGACACTTATGATCCATGAACGCCCTCAAGGAATAAAATGACAAAGTTGACATTATGCATCAGGACTCTGATTAACAAATTAAGACGCTAATCCAACACTGTCACAAAGCTAACACCTGCACCTTTTCAGAACTGAGCAAAACTTTTTCAGAACTTTTGAATCCTTTCAGAACGTTCAAATACTTTATCAAAACATTCTATTCTCATGAATGATTAGAAGATTCAAGTGTTATTGTCGTAGTTGCACAGATTGAATCAAATCATTTTTGGAAAAGAATGTCTTCGTTGTTTTTGAAATAACTTTGTGCGCCAAAATTATTTCAAGATCATTTCGCCACTGTTGTTTCTATACATATGCTGCCTTGGAGCAGATCAAGAAATCTATCCAATACGAAAACTGAAAACCATTCAAAACCTTTAACATTTTTCACTTGTGCAAAAACTTTTGGAACTTAGTCTTCTAATCACTGCTTTAAACTCTCGATATTTTTGAAATACGTTAAGCCTTCTGGATTAGTTGATCTTCATTTATATCTTTTCAAAAATCTATTGAAGAAGACAAAAGCTTTTTAAACCAGTTTTCAGCTAAACTTCATCATACATATTTTGTTGGATCTGTGGTAACAGAAGGTTCAATCCAAAGTTTTGTAAGTATCACTTTGATTCTAAGTAAAAGGAATCATATCTCATCTTGTACCTTGGTTTTTGTGATTGGATAGTCACTGGTTTAGAGCAAGTGTTGCTCGAGTTGCAACTGTCATTCTCACACCCGGTAGTTGAGAAACGGATATTCTCAAGCCCATAAATTGAGAAGGTGTAACAGTTTGGTCTTCACCTGTAAGAAGATCGTTAGTGGAGTTTGGACAAACCCTGACTGAGGAGGTAAGGTAGTGGATGTAGGCAAGGCCAAACCACACTAAATCTTGTGTCTTACTGTTATCGTGCTTGATTTACCATACTTGTTTAATCTGCTTTCAATATTTCAAACATTCTAAAGAAAGGTTATAATATTCTAAGTATCCAATTCACCCCCCTCTCGGACACATCTAGGCCAACAGTTGGTATCAGAGCAGGTTAACCGTCAAAGTATATAACAATATTTGATTAAGTATGGCAGGACAAAATGCAAGAAATGCTTATCTTTCAGGTGAAGGAAACTCCACCAACCGACCACCATTGTTCAAGGGAGATAGCTACTCACATTGGAAAACCAAGATTAGATTTTATTATAAAGCCCAGGACTTAGAAATGTGGGATGTTGTGACAAACAGATGTCCAACACCTACAAAGACCGTAGATGGTATTAATGTCCCTAAGGAGTTAGATGAATAGAGTTCCAAAGAAAAGAAGAGAGAGTTGTTGAACAATCAAGTTGTAAACATTCTATTTTGCAGTTTGTCAGTTGAAGAGTTCAATAGGGTTAGTGCTTGTGAAACAACTAAGGAAATTTGGGATAAGTTAGAGGTCACCCATAAAGGAACTTTGCAAGTCAAAAAGGCAAAGCTCCAAATGCTAGTTGAAAAATATGAGACCTATAGGATGGAAGAAACTAATTCTATAGCTGACGCTATTGCTTGGTTTACAACAAACATAAATGAGATGAAGAACCTAGGCATGACCAAGAAGAAACTGTTTGGAAGTTTTTATGAGGTCTACTTAGAGTTTGGGAACCCAAGGCTACGACCATTGAAGAAGCCAAAAATCTGGCTGAATATACTTTTGATGAATTGTGTGGTTCATTAATGGTTCATGAAATTAAGATACAAGATAAGATGTGCCCGGTCAAGGTTGAGGAAAAAGAAAAGAAATCTATTGCCCTTAATGTTGAAATTGATTCTGGAAATGACTTAGATTCAAAAGATGACATGGCTATGTTATCTAGGAAGTTCAACTGGTTGATTAAGAGAGAGGGTAAGAATGGCTATTACTCAAAGTTCCACAAAGGAAAGAAACCCAAGTCAAAACCTACAGAGTTGATTTGTTACGGCTGTAACAAGCTTGGTTATGTAAAGAATGAATGTCCCACGAAGAACACAAGTTCAAGAAGGAAGGACAAGAAAGTTCTAAAAGCCATGTGGGATGATTCAAGTTCAAGTGAGGATGAACCAGATTCAGATCACACTGCTGCATTGTGCGTAATGGCAAAGACGGAGGTAAAATTTGAACCTGTCGATGAAGTTAATGCTTTTGATATTCATATGCATAATCTTAAATTAAAACTTAATAAAGAAGTTAGGAAAAATGAAAAGCTCAAGCATAGTCTTGAAGAAGCTCTTGAGAAAATAAAGTTTCAACAAGAAGAGCTAGATGAACTGTCTCTAGACAATGAACAACTTAAGAAAGTTGAGAAACTGAAAAATGAAAATGAAACACTTAGAAAAGAAAAGGCAGACTTGAACTGCACTGTGATCAAGTTCTCCAACGGTCAAAAATTATTTGATATGATGTTGGGATCACAAAAATGTGCATTTGATAAAGCTAACTTAGGTTACACACACGAGTCAAAGCAAAAGGAATATAACACTTTATTGACCAAAAGACCGAAATGCCACAAGTGTCATAGGGAAGGTCATGCCATGCTTAGATGTAATATTTTAAATGAAAAGAACAAGAAATATGCATGGATTGAAAAGATTGTTCTTACTAATGCTAACATGCATGAACCCAAAGTAGCATGGGCGCCAAAGTCAAAAGTATTTTATGTCGTGTAGATGAACAAAAATGAAGAACTGTGGTATCTAGATAGCGGCTGCTCAAGGCATATGACTGGAGATAAATCTAAATTTTTGAGCCTTGAATAGAAGAAAGGAGGAAAGGTCACTTTCAGAGACGATAGAAAAGGTAATATTGAGGCATTGGAATCATTGGTAACAATTTTCTATCCATATCTGATGTACTTTATGTCAAAGGGCTGAAACATAATCTCTTGAGCATAAGTCAATTATGCGACAAGGGTTATGACATTTCATTTGAAGCAAATAGGTGCATTGTTAAACATATAGATAAAACTGTTGCATTCATGATATCTAGACTTAAGAACGTTTATTGTGCAAATCTTAATGACATGGAGAAACAAAACGTAACATGTTTAAGTGCTATTTCGTGTGATGATGCATGGCTCTGGCATAGGAAACTTGCTCATGTTAGTATGGATAACACATCTAGAATTGTGAAACATGATCTTGCCAAGGGTATTCCAAAGGGAATTTACTCAAAAGACAAGGTATGTGAACCATGTCAACTAGGCAGGCATACCCGATCATCATTTAAGAGCAAAAGGCATCAATCTACCTCTAGAGCTCACAAACTGATTCACATGGATCTATTCAGACCAACCAAGACCCAAAGCTTAGGCGGTAAATCTTATGTATTTGTGATTGTTGATGACTTTACTAGATTTACTTAAGTATTTCTATTACCTCATAAATCTGATGCATGTGAACTATTTATAAAATTTTGTAAAAGAGTTGAAAATGAAAAGGGTCATAAAATCAACATAATTAGAAGTGATATAAGAGGCGAATTTGTTAATAAAAGTCTTGAAGAATTCTGGAATAATCAAGATTACACTCACCATCTCTCAGCCCCTAGAACACCACAACAAAATGGGGCAGTTGAGAGGAAAAATAGGACTTTGCAAGAAATGTGTAGAACAATGCTTAATGAGTATAACACTGCAAACCATTTTTGGGGAGAAGCTATTAACACTACCTATTATGTAATGAACAAAATATTAATTAGGAAAAACTTGAATAAAACTGCATATGAATTATGGAAAGGTAGAGCACCCAACATTAGTTACTTTCGAGTATTCGGATGTAAGTGTTTTATCCTTAATGATAAAGACAACTTAGACAAGTTTGAACTTAAATCTGATATAGGAATATTCTTAGGATATTCTTCTCACAGTAGAGCCTATAGAGTTTACAACAATCTTACTCAAACTATAGAAGAATCAATTCATGTAAACTTTGATGAAAGTGAAAGTAAGAAAAGTGTTGAGGATGAAATTAAACAATTAAACTTTGATCATGATGATCCCAAAACAACTAAGATCATAGATCTTGAGACTGAAAATCCTTTAGAAACATCTAAAAACTCTAGATTGCTTCAAGGTTTATCCAAAAATCAAATATTAGAAGATCCATAAAAGGGTGTATCCACTAGAGCTTCAATTGAAAAATATCAAGAGCTTGTTGCTTTTGTATCACAATTTGAACCAATCAAAGTGGAAGATGCACTAAAAGATGAAAACTGGATTCTTATTATGCAAGAAGAGCTAGGACACTGTGAGAAACAAAGTATGGGAACTAGTCCTTAGACCATTTCATCAATCAATAGGAACCAAATGGATCTTTAGAAACAAAGAAAAATGAACAAAGTATCATTGTCCGAAATAAGGCTAGATTGGTTGCACAAGGGTACAACCAAGAAGAAGGCATAGACTTCGAAGAAGCCTTTGCCCCAATAACAAGATTAGAGGTAATAAGGATGCTACTTGCCTATGCTTGTTACAAAGATTTTTTCTTATACCAAATGGATGTAAAGAGTGCATTTCTAAATGGATACATCAATGAAGAGGGTATATGTGAACAACCTCTAGGGTTTGAGGATGCTCAAGAACCAGAGTGTTCAAACTCCACAAAGCCTTATATGGATTAAGACAAGCTCCAAGAGCTTGGTATGGTAAACTGAGTTCATTTCTTTTAGATCATAAATTTCAAAACGGAAAACTTGATCCAACTTTGTTTATCAAACACCATAATGACAATATGCTTATTGTTCAAATATATGTGGATGATATCAGTTTTTGGTTCATCAAACAAAGAGTTGTGTGATAAGTTTTCAAAACTAATGCAAAAAGAATTTGAAATGAGTATGATGGAAGAACTTACATACTTTCTCGGCTTGTAAATTAAGCGAATGCCAAAAGACACCTTCATAAGCCAAACAAAGTATGCTAAGGAAATGGTTAAAACGTTTCAAATAAATAATTTGAAATCAATTGATACTCCTTGTAACTTAGCAATTAAATTATAAAAAGATGAAAAAGTGAAACCGATTGATTCTAAACTTTATAAAAGTATAATTCGAAGTCTATTATACCTAACAGCAAGTAGACCTAGCATTATGTTCAGTGTTTGTCTTTGTACAAGATTTCAATCAGAACCCAAAAATCTCACTTAAAATGTGTCAAACGAATATTCAGATACATAAGTGGTACAACAAACTTAGGAATTTGGTATTCCAAAGGTACTTCATTTGAACTAAAAAGTTATGCAGACTCTGACTATGTAGGAAGTCTAACTGATCGAAAAAGTACCTCCAGATTTTGTCACTTTTTTGAAAATTCTTTAATTTCTTGGTTTTGCAAGAAGCAACATTCAGTGGCACTATCCACAGTTGAAACAGAAAATGTTGCAGCTGGAAGTTGTTGTTCTCAGGTCTTGTACATGAAACAACAACTTCAGGATTGTCAAGTATTTGTTGAATGTACTGAAATTCTATGTGACAATACCAGTGCTATTAACATATCCAAAAATCTTGTATTGCACACCCGAACTAAACATATTAAAATAAGACATCACTTTTTATGGGATCATGTGCAAAATGGAGAAGTTACATTGTCTCACATTGGCACAAAGGAACAATTGGTTGATATATTCACTAAAGCCTTACCTAAAGACCAGTTTGTTCATGATAGTTGCATATTTAGATAGGTTTTAGAGAATGTTTTAGGTGTGTTTTAGGATATTTTATGCATTAGTTTCATGTGTTTATGTTAGTTTTGATGCAATTGTTAGTTTAGGATAATTTGGGTTTTCATGCATTATTTTGGTTTATTAGTTTATGATTCGATCCATTTCATATTTGAGCGTATTATTGATTTGAATTGCTTTGTTTTGTAGGTATTTAGATGTGTTAGTCATGGTTTTGAATGATGAAAACATGTACAAGAAGATGCAAAGGAGGAACATGAAGAACCCAAGTAAAAAAAGGTCAAAAATTGGCTAAGTCCACAAAAACAGGGAAAAATGCAACGTTCTAAGCGCCGTGACGCTGATTGGGTTTTTTTTATCTTGGGTTTTTAGCAAGTTATTTTTGTATTTTTTTTCCACTTTTCAATTTCAATTCCACACGACTTTGGGGCATATTATATATCAAAATTTAGGGTTTTTCGGGAGGAATACACTGGAGAAGAGAGAATGACGGCTAGGAGCAAAGGAACACGAAAAAGACAACTTGGAGACAAGGAGGAATCTACAAGTTCAATATCAACTAGTTTGGTTTTGAATGTTTAATTTCTTGTTTCCCTACATGTTTTGGATTTCATTATTCCAAAGAGAGGAGATAGATCCTATATTAGATTTTATGCAATAACATTAGCTTTTGTTTATTATCAATGATTTATTTCTGGTTTATTTATATTTCTTTATGCATAATGGTATTGATATCTTGGCCTCGGATTAATTGATCATAGATTTGGGGGACGACACTCGATAGAGGGTTCTCTAGGTTGGAACATGAGAAATATGACATGAGATGTCAATAGATATGCTATGCCTCATAAAGTTGTAGGAAAATCACAAACCGTAATGCATTACTAATATATGGGTTTTTATCGATAGATTGAAATTCTATTTCGGTGATAGATTCTAACGCGACACTCGACAGAGGGTGTTAGGAACTATAGGAAACATGAATAATAATTTGATGATGAGCATGACTAATATTTCATAATTGATAATTAGGTGAAATCTTATCTCTGGGTGTTTTTAATATTGATTTTTCTCCAAAAAATTATGATAAATTACTATTTTAATTAGTGTTTTAGTTTAAGTATTATTTTAGTTCATTGATCATTAAAATTTGGTTTTCTAGATAAAATTAGGGCTAGGAACAATATAATTAGTGTAGTAAATCAATCCCTGAGGACGATACCCGGTTCTCACCGGTAAATATTATAACTTGGCACCGTACACTTGCGGTTTGCACGCATCAGTTCACAATCGAAGAGAGCTTGGCATGTTCTCTAAGACTGATCTATGATGTTTTGATGCTTACCTCTATCAAGGAGGAGAAGTAATTCATAATGCTTTACATTTTTTGATGTTTTCAAAAGGGGGAGAAGTAACATGTTTTGAAGCATCATAACTACTCATAAACTAAAGGGGAGACTGACTGTCTCAGTACATTCCTTGGTGCTAAACTCATATCATATGAAACAAGGAGCATTAGTATCGGTAATACATAAAATTATCACTGCATTGCATGCACTATCTTAGCTTGCTTCAAAGCCTATAGTAATGTGTTTGAAACCATAAAAAGGGGGAGATTGTTAAACCAATTAGCCTCATGTCCCTTACAAGAGTATGTCCCTTATATGAACGATATTTTGATGATTACAAACCACATTCTGTTTATAATAATATTGTATGCATAGCACATCTAATCTTACATGAAGGTTCCGAAGAATCAATGATGCATGATGAAAGTGCTATCAAGATCTATTTGAAGGCCATGATCGTTTGAAGGCATTTTATAGGATTATAGTGTGTTTAGGTTGTAGAACATCTATTATCATATGATTCATCAATATGCATGACTACATGACAATCGTGTTTATCGAGTTTTACATAGAAAATCAATATTGTGTTTTAAGTGTCCATCAGGACGCTAATATGTCTTTCAGGACACTAATATGTTTTTCAGGACGATAATGTCTCAGCAGTGCCCTCCTGGACTTGGTAAGTCTGGACGCTGATGAAACATTAGGACGCTTATAGAGTTTAAGGTTGAAACGTTCATATCTATCAGGACGCTAACTTCATCAGTAGCACCCTCATTGAGTCAACCAATGAACTTGTCAGGACGCTGATTCAATATCATCTCATTGACTGATTTTTGAGTTTTTAATGATTTAAATCTTTAAGGATGTTGACAATTATAAGTTGAAAAACTTTCAGGACGCTACTTGAACAAGAGCTACCTCACTTAAGAACCAATTTAGTAACTCTCAGGACGCTGAACGTTCTTCAGTGTACTTATCGTTTTACAAATTCAAACACGTTAAAAACATCAGGATGCTTATAACCTTAGCAGCGCCCTTATGCTTTACTTGTTTTAAACATGTCAGGACGCTAACTTTTGATTTGCGCCCTCAGTGCTTTTGTCGTCTTTATTCGTTATGCAATTTAGGACACTGACATTCTTTGTAGCGTCCTCACTTCTCAATTCAACAAGACGCTTATGATCCATGAGCGCCCTCAAGAAACACAATGACAAAGTTGAGATTATGCCCCAGGACGTTGATTGACCAATCATGATGCTAATCCAACACTGTCACAAAGTTGACACATGTACCTTTTTAGAAGAAACTTTTCAGAACATTCTATAATTTCTATTATCCTAAATGATCAAAAGATTCAGGTGTTGTTGCCATAGTTGCACAAACTGAATCAAATCTTTTTTGGGAAAGAATGTGTTCGTTGTTTTTGAAATAACTTTGTGGGTCAAAATTACTTCTAGATCATTCGCCACTGTTTTTTCTATATATATGTTTCCTTGGAGCAAATCAAAAACATCTATCAAATACAAAAACTAAAAACCATTTAAAAAGTTTAACAGTTTTCACTTGTGCAAAAGCTTTTGGAACTTAGTCTTCTACTCACTACTTTAAACTCTCGATCTTTTTGAAATACGTTAGGTTTTCTTGATTAGTTGATCTTCATCTATATCTTTTCAAAAAGCCATTGAAGAAGACAATCTTTTTGAATCAGTTTTCAGTTGAACTTCATCATACATATTTTGCTGAATCTGTGGTAACAAAAAGTTCAATCCAAAACTTTGTAAGTATCACTTTGATTCTAAGTAAAGGGAATCATATCTCATTTTGTACCTTGGTTTTTAGGACTGGATAGTTACTAGTTTAGAGCAAATGTTGCTCGAGTTGTAACTGTCATTCTCACACCCGAAAGTTGAGAAACTGTTATTCTCAAGCCCTTAAATTGAGAAGGTGTAACAGTTTGGTCTTCACCTGTAAGAAGATCCTTAGTGGAGTTTGGACAAATCCTAACTGAGGAGGTTAGGTAGTGGTTGTAGGCGAGGCCGAACCACACTAAATCTTTTGTGTCTTACTGTTATCGTGCTTGATTTACCATATTTGTTTAATCTATTTTCAATATTTCATACATTTAAAAAAAGGTCCAAATTTGCTAAGCGTCCAATTCACCCCCCTCTCGAACACATCTAGGCCAACACTTTCTTGTCCTTCTTTGTTGAGTTGAAGTTTCTTCTCTTCTTATTAGGACAATTACTTCTCATATGTCCTAGTTTGTTGCAACCAAAACATATAAGTTCACTAGGCTTTGCTCCAAATTTCTTTTGTTTATAAAATTTTCCATTTGAGCTAGCCTTTCCTTTTCTCCTAATGAGACGCCTAAGCTTTTTAGAAAGCATTGGAACATCATCATCGGTGCCTTCACCTTCTGACGAGTTTTTTGAATCAGTATTCACATTCAATGAAATGACTTTCTTCCCTTTATCATCTAATTTAGATGAGACTTGATTGTTTTTGAGCTTTAGCTTGTGGACCATTAATGAACCACATAAGTCATCGAAGGTATATTTAACCAAATTCTTGGCTTCTTCTACTACAGTGGCTTTCGGCTCCCATATCTTGGGTAAGCCTCTTAAAAATTTTCTAACAGTCTCTTCTTGATCATAGACTTTTCCCATGGTCTTCATTTCATTTAGGTTCTTTGTGAACCTTGTTATTGCATCGACTATACTCTCACTTTCTTCCACCCTGCAAGTTTTATAGATTTCTACTAACATTTATATTCTAGCCTTTTTGACTTGTAATGTTCCCTATGAGTGGCTTCAAGTCTATCCCAATTTATTTTGTCAATTCACAAGCACTTACTCGGTTGAACTCATCACAAGATAAACTACAATTCAAAGGGGAAAACTACCTTCACCAGAAAACTAAGATTAGATTTTATCTTAGAGCACAAGATCTAGAAATGTGGGATGTTGTTATGAACAGTTGTCCAATACCTACAAAGATAGTTGATGGTAAAATTATCCTTAAGGAATAAGAAGGGTGGACAGCTAAAACTTTGCAAGTCAAAAGGGCCTGACTACAAATGTTAGTTAAAACTTATTGGACCTATAAGATGGAGGAAACTGAGAATATAGCAGAAGTTATTGCATGGTTCACCAAAAACTTAAATCAAATGAAGACTTTAGGAAGAAGTTATGATCAAGAATAAACAATTAGGAAATTTCTTAGAGGACTACCTAGAGTATGGGAACCTAAAGCTACGACTATTGAGGAAGCTAAAAACTTAGCCGAGTACACTTTCAATGAACTATATGGTTCATTAATGGTACATGAAATGAAGTTGAAGAATAACCAAGTCCAAACCAAAAGTGAGGACAAAGGAAAGAAAACCATAGCGTTAAATTTAAATACTAAGTCCGAAACTACCTTTGATAATGAGAGTATTGATGAGGACATAGCCATGTTTGTTAGTGCACCCAAGAGGGGGGTGAAATGGGTGTGATGGTCAATTTAAAACTTTTTCAATGACTTAGTGATATACATTGGTACATTAGAACTAAATGCACATACTAACCGTAAAGTAGAATGCATAACTTAAAACATACTAAAATTTATAGTGGTTTGGCCAAGCCTACGTCCACTACCTAACTACCTAATCTCCCGATTATGATTTTTTCAATCCACTAACTGATTCTCTTACAGGTGAGAACCAAACCGTTATACATACCCTTTTACAGGTTCAAGGCAAACCTATCCTTTTACAGGCTAAGGATGAACCGCATTTCTTTTTTTGGGATGAGAAAAAACCCATGTTCCTTTTACGGGATAAGGAAAAATCGTTTTCCTTTTACAGGGATGAGGAAAAACCGTTTCTCTTTTACAGGTTCAGAGATAACCTATCATTTTACAAGTTAAGGACGAACCTATCTTTTTGTGAGATGAGGATGAACCGGTTTTCCTACTTACAGGTGAGGATGAACCTTAACATGATTTCACCTCTGAAATCATTAAGTGAATTACATTCACTTGTCCTGGTTGCTTCTATCCAGAAACACACCAACATTACAACACAATAATAATGTTGGTTCTAACTGAGTAGAACACTTTATAATTAAGCTCATGCACCTAGCATTACAAAGATGTATAAATTTGAATACTAAGAGACATACACTTACAGTACCTTTCAATGTTCGGTATTGCTCAAGTGCAATTTCGAAAAGCATGAATGGTATGTAAATCAACTAACTGCTACTACGAAAACATTATTATACCATTGAAACATTGAAGTTGAAAATCACAGGACCAGTGTAAATCATAGACACAGACAATTTTCAAAATAGATGCAGTATTTAAGCATGAAAATTTCAGGTTCAATATTCAGTAGTTAACACAACTACTGATATAGTTCAATACAGTACTTAAGATATGAAGTCAAGTACAACTGTAACTCTCATGAACTATTTCTCAAATTCCTTCATCAGCATGATTGATGTTAAGTATAAATCCACGCTGAGAATTTGAGTAGAAACCAGTTCAAAATAGATTTTCAAAAATAGAATATAATTGAAGCTCAATAAGAAAATCTTTTGACTAAGTAAAGTATCAGTGAAGAATACTTTGAAAACTTAAAACATTTGAAAACTTTTGAAACATTGAACAACGGCTAACTTTCAAAACGTTTTTGGAACAATAAAAATTATCGGCGAGTTGTTTGATTCAAAGTGTTGATATTTATAAGCCTAATAGATAATAGTCGTTAGACATTTGAAATTCAAATACAATGTGAACATTTACACACAACGGCTAGAATGTTATATGAAAATGGCAACTGCAATTTTCACTAACATTCTGATTCTCTTCAGATTACATGAATAAGGAAAGTTTTAGAAAAACTCGATTCATGTATCAGAGAAGATCTCTGATAAATCTGAAAAGGATTCTGTGCAAAGATCTGTTCTGAAAAAGTAGACTGATATAGTGTACTTGTTAGAACAGTGACGATTGTTGAATTAGCGTCCTGATTCCGTAATCAGTGTCCTGACGCATAATATTAACTTTATCGTTTTGTTCCTTGAGGGCGTTCATTATGTATAAGCGTCCTGCTAAACAATGAAGTGAGGATGCTACTAACTCGTAAGCGTCCTAACTTTCTTTGCGACATAAGTGACTTAACCCTGAGGGTGCTAATGCACAATTAGCGGCCTGCTTCGTTTTAAAACAATTAAGTATATGAGGGTGCTTCGAGTAAGCGTCCTACCTTCTAAAACATAAAGCACAAGGGTGCTACAACTATGTAAGTGTCCTGTTATTTTAGAATATTTGAAAATAAAACCAAGTGCGTTGAAGGACAATCAGCGGCCTGAAAGTTATTAAGTTGGCTCCTAAAGATGAGGGCGCTTCAATCCAGGTAGCGTCATGATAGTTTATCCAACTTATAACTATCAACGTCCTTAAAGATAAACTCTTTGAAGAACTTAGAAATCTTTCAGTAAGTTGATGCTGAGTCAGCATCCTAACAACTTCAGAGGTTGACTAAAGGGAGGCAGCTACTTACAAGTAAGCGTCCTGATGAATCATTTCAAATCAACCTTGAATGTTATCAGCGTCCTAATGAATTATAAGTGTCTTAATGAATTATCAGCATCCTGACTTTTCAAGTTCAAGAGACCGTTGCTAAATCATTAGCGTCCTAAAAGACTTTTGAAAAATAGTTTTGGCTCGCAATTAAAAATATGATGAATGCGAATAAAAACTCGGTAAATTTCAAATTAAGCATAGAAAATTAAATCATTTGAAATATCGTAAAGCATATGATCAAAATATGCAAATATGCAAGTGATTTGTGCATGGTTTTGAAAAACGTTTGAGCAATATCGATTAGAGAAAGATATACCTTAAATACTATGTATTTCTCATAATCTTTAAATCCAACTCTTCATTATGAGATCTTTGATGTGAACTTCGCATTAGAGTTGAATGTCTTGAACGTTGATCGAAAGATGTAGTCTTGAAGCTTGATCAAATTGTTCATGTGGTGTGATCTTGAAATTAGGATATGATCTTTGAGGTCCTTTGATTGAAACGACCTTGAACGTATGATATGACCTTGAGTTCCTTGATTGAATCATTATTTTCCTTTTTGCTTTCCTGAGGTGCTGAGATAGGTTTTTGATTAAAGCTCGTTAGCACCGAAAGAGATTTTGTTTGTGATCATCAAAATATACTTCATCAAGTATACTTAGGGACATGCTAAGTGATGAACTGCTTAAGTTAACAATGTTGTTTAGGAAGTTTAACAAGTTGATTAGAAGGAAAGGAAAGGGAAGCTCAAGTTCTAAATTCCATAAAGGAAAGAAATTCGAAGCTAAACCCACTGAACTCATTTGTTTGGGTTGCAACAAACTAGGACATGTTAGGAGTGACTGTCTCAATAGTACAACAAAAGTCATAGTTCAAACAAGAAGGATAAGAAGGTACTTAAAGCCACTTGGGACGATAAAAGATCAAGTGAAAGTGATTCATATTTAGTGAAAATGTTGATATTCTTGATTCTCATGTGCATGATGTTAAAATCAAACTTGGTAAAGATATTAGGGAAAATGAGAAACTCAAAAAAAGTCTAGAAGAAGCTCTTGAAGAGATTGAATCTCAGCGAGAGGATCTTGATGAGTTATCATTAGACAATGAACAACTCAAAAGAACAACTGAGAAAATGAACAATGAAAATGAGCTGCTTAGGAAAAATGGTAAAAAATAACATAGTGATCAAATTTAAAAATGGTCAAAAACTATTTGATATGATGCGAGGATCACAAAAATGTGTATTTGATAGAGCAGAAATAGGTCACACACAAGGGCCAAAGCAAAAAGATTGTAATACTTTGTTGACCAAGAGACCTAAATGCCATAACTGTAATAGAGAATGCCATACCATATTAAGATGCAATGTCTTAAACACAAAGAAGAAAAAACTTGCATGGATTGAAAAAGGTATTCTTGTTGATGCTAACATGCATGGACCCAAACCAATGTGGGTACCAAAATCAAAAGTATTTTATGTTGTGTATGGTATCTAAATAGTGGATGCTCAAGACATATGACTGGTGACAAGTCAAAGTTCTTGTGCATGGAAAAGAATAAAGGCGGAAACGTGACGTTCAGAGAAGACAACAAAGGGGAAATAGCAAGCACTGGAAACATTGGTAACGATTCCCTATCTATTTCTGATGTACTATTTGTTAAAGGCCTAAAACATAATCTCTTGAGTATAAGTCAATTATGCGACAAAGGTTATGGAATTTCTTTTGAAGCAAATAGATGCATAGTTAGGCATTCCGATAGTTTGATTGCATTCATGGCATCTAGACATAAAAATGTATATTGCACTGATCTTTTTGATATGGAAAAACAAAATATTACATGTTTGAGTGTTATATCTTGTGATGATGCATGGCTCTGGCATAGAAGACTAGCACATGTTAGTATGGATAACATATCTAGATTGGTCAAAAATGATCTGCCAAAGGTATTCCAAAAAGAATATACTTAAAGGACTAGGTTTGTGAACCATGTCAATTGCGCAAGCATACCAAATCATATTTTAAGAGCGAGAAATATTTGTCTACTACTAGAGCTCTTGAATTGATTCACATGAATCTTTTTGGATCGGCCAAAACACAAAGCTTAGGTGGTAAATCTTATGTATTTGTGATTGTTGATGATTTCACTAGATTTACATGGGCATTCTTCCTATCTCATAAATCAGAAGCATGTAAATTGTTTATTAAATTCAGTAGAAAAGTTGAAAACGAAAAGGGTCATAAAATAAATATCATTAGAAGTGATAAAGGAGGAGAATTTGTTAATAAAAATCTCAAAGAATTTTGTAATAATCAAGGTTACACTCATCAATTCTCAGCCTCTAGGACACCAGAACAAAATGGTGTAGTTGAAAGAAAGAATAGGACTCTACAAGAGATGAGTAGAACAATGCTCAGTGAGTATAACACAACAAACTATTTTTGAGCATAAGCTATTAACACAACATATCATGTAATAAATAGAATAATGATTAGGAAAACTGCGTATAAAACTCCATATGAATTATGAAAGGGAAGTGCACCCAACATGAGTTATTTCAGAGTATTTGGATGTAAGTGCTTCATTCTGAATGACAAGGATAATCTTAACAAGTTCGAACATAAATCTAATATGGGAATATTTTTAGGATATTTTTCCCGTAGTAGAGTATATAGAGTGTTTAACAAATTCCCTTAAACTGTAGAAGAATCAATTCATGTCAATTTTGATGAATGTGAAGCCAAAAGGAATCTTGGAGATGAAATTAAACAAATGAATCTCGATGATGATGATGATCCCAAGTGTTGGCCCAGATAAACGTCCAAGAGGGGGGTGAATTGGACAAGTTGCAAGTTTTTAACCTTTCAAAATAAATCGAAAAGAAAGCAAGTAAAGTGCAATGACAAAAATTGAAGCACACAGGATTTAACGTGGTTTGGTGCTAATGACCTACGTCCATGACTTGATCTCCCCGATCAACATTTTCCCAAACCTCACTAATGGATCCTACTTCGAGGGTAAGGATCAAATCGGTTACAACACTTACTTCACAGGTGTAAGTCAACCTTTACAAGAGCCTAATCGCTCAGCTCTTTCTCACTTGTGACCTCAGTTACTTACATTACTTGTTGGAATACAAATACAACTTTTGAAGATGTTCTCTTACTAAGAAAACTTCATATACTTACAGTTTGAAGCAATGGATAGCCTCTGGAAATCTCAGCACAAAAAGGATAGAATGAAGAACTTATTGAACAATGAGGTTATCTTCAAAATAGTTTGCAATTTTGTTTCAATTCGAAACTTGTTTGTGCAATGCAAGAATCACAATCTCTTGAAACACTCTTTGAAAAGCTCAGTCTAACTTGC
The DNA here is from genome assembly GCA_035771175.1 of Paratinospora sagittata. NCBI lineage: Eukaryota > Viridiplantae > Streptophyta > Magnoliopsida > Ranunculales > Menispermaceae > Paratinospora > Paratinospora sagittata. The sequence goes on from JAYMFD010003879.1 coordinate 18,789, forward strand.
AAAAAACGTGTGTATTCTTGGTTTCAAAATCAAAGAAGTACCTTTTATAAAAAGAGCAGTTGCAGGTTGAAGAACAAGAGAGTATGGATTGATTTGAATTCAAAACATTGTTTAATCTAAAGTAGTTATGGGCGTGCGAGACAAAGGGAATCATTTAAGTGTTAGTGGAGAATATTTCTGTTAAGATAACCTGGCAAAATTGTGCAAGGAATATAAAAATCGAGCAAGTGGCAGTGCCCACATTTTTCTCGTCAGAAATGTCAGATTTTACTTACATTACAAATGTCAGCTATCAAGGCCTATAGTGCGCTATCAGCCTGTTCATGATGCCCGATATTGGCCTATATTGGGCTATTGATGCTCGATATGCTGAAAACCGAGAGTTCCTGATTTTCAGAACTCATTGATTGCACTCTATTGCCCTTTATACAAAAAATAGAATTTTGGCAATAGCTTGATAGCGAGCTATCATCAATGATAATACGCTATTGCCTATTTTACAGAAAATCAAAATTTTGGCAATCGACATGATAGTGTGTTATCATCAATGATAGCGCGCTATTGCCCTCTGGAAAAATTGGCAAATTGGCTGGATAGCGGGCTATAGGGTCTTATAGCGCGCTATTGGTTCCTAGTTTTGGAAAAATCAATCTTTTGACATTCAAGAACCATTCCATTGAATCAAAACTTTTTGATAAAAGATTAAACACTTTTAAATCATTCAAAACTCATTGAAATTATGATTAAAACCTTTCAAAAAATATTTTGTCAAAATCAAATACGAAATCGAAGTGATTTTGAAAACTTTGCAATTTAAAGAGTTTTGATGCTGAGATTGATCGAGAGGTCATCCTACACACCTAAGATTAAACTAATGCATTACATATGAAATTTGTCGTCTTTCTTCGAGCTTGATCTTGGTAGTCTCTTCGACAGCTACTATTTCATGTGTTCTTGACAAATTTGCTGCAACACTTAGAGAAACAATGCAAATGGTATCATGTGGTTTGTAATTATCAAAACACCGAGATACCGACGCGAGGAGCATCTGTCCTACACCAAGATAGTTCAAAACTTAGAAATTGATAATGAAACACCCTTAGAAGTTTCAAGAAACTCTAAAATAATTCGAAGTCACCCCAAAGATCAAATATTAGGTGACCCATCAAAAGAAGTATCCACCAGATCTTCAATTTATAAAGATTAAGAGTTTGTTGCTTTTGTATCACATTGAACCAATAAAGGTGGAAGATGCATTGAAAGATGAGAACTGGATTATTGCTATGCAAGAAGAACTCGGACACTTTGTCAGGAACAGAGTTTGGGAATTGGTTCCTAGATCATCTCATCAATCAATTATTGGAACAAAATGGGTATTTAGGAACAAAAAGAATGAACAAGGAATCATAGTCCGAAACAAAACAAGATTGGTTGCATAAGGGTACAATCAAGAAAAAGGCATAGACTTCGAAGAAGCCTTTGCTCCAGTAGCAAGAATAGAGGCAATCAGAATGGTATTTGCCTATGCTTGTTACAAATTTTTTTCCTTATACCAAATGGATGTAAAGAGTGTAGTTTTAAATGGTTACATTAATAAAGAGGTATACGTGGAACAACCTCCATGTTTTGAGGATGCTCTTAACTCGGAACATGTTTTCAAACTCCACAAAGCTTTGTATGGACTCAGACAAGCTCCTAGAGCTTGGAATGACAAACTCAGTTCATTTCTTTTAGATCACCATTTTCAAAAAGGAAAACTTGATCCAACTTAGTTTATCAAACACCAGAATTATGATATGCTTATTATTCAAATATATGTGGATGATATCATATTTGGTACATCAAACAAAGATTTGTGTTAAGAGTTTTCTAAGCTACTACAAGAAGAATTCAAAAATGAGTATGATGAGAGAACTTACATACTTTCTTGGTTTGCAAATCAAACAAATGTATGATGGAACTTTTATAAGCCAATCAAAGTAGGCTAAGGAAATGGTTAAAAAGTTTTAAATGAACAATTTGAAATCTATAGACACTCCCTGCAATTCAACAATTAAGTTAGATAAGGATGATATAGGAAAACCTATAGATCCAAAGCTATACAGAAGTATAATTGGAAGTTTACTTTATCTTATAGTAAGTAGACCTGATATCATGTTCAGTGTTTGTCTATGTGTAAGATTTCAGTCCAATCCAAAAGAATCTCATTTAAAGTGTGTCAAACGAATCTTTAGATACATAAATGGCACAACTGATCTTGGAATTTGGTATTCCAAAGGTACATCATTTGAACTAAAAAGCTATGTAGACTCTAACAGTGTTAGGAGTCTTACTGATAGAAAAAATACCTCTGTATTTTGTCATTTTTTACGAAATTCTTTAATTTCTTGGTTTTATAAAAAATAACATTCAGTGGCATTATCCATAGTTGAGGTTGAATATGTTGAAGCTAGTAGTTGTTGTTCTCAAGTTAAACCTCATTGTAAGGGCCTAATCATTGCATGTCATTTTCATTCATACATTGTAGGACTCATGCATTCATATCATTTCTATGCTTCAAGGCCTATAGTAATGTGTTTGAAATCATAAAAAATGGGGAGATTGTTATTTCAATAACCCTCATGTCCCGTATGAGAAAAGATATTTTGATGATTACAAACCACGTTCCTAAGTATATTGTATACGTGATAATGCATGGATGATTTACTCAAAAGCATGGTGGAAAAGAAGTCAAGTTAGTGATCAAGTTGAAAACCATGTCTACTCAAGAATTTAATTTCATGTTCTAGAATGATTTAGGCTTATAGAATGTCGGTCATCATTTGATTCAACAAATCATTCACCTCATGAATTTCTCACGGTTTTTTCACAAGTTTTCAAAAACCTTTCGATCTTAAAAAAAATGATTTTGATCGATTTATTTCAAAGGTTTTTCGACTTAATCTTTGGAACACCTACATGATTTCCAAATGTTTGATTTGATCCAAAAAGTTCAAGTATTGATTTGATTTAATCATGTTTTTGGAAATGGTCGATCAGGACGCTAATGCAGTGGCTAGTCGCTTAATATCGACCAACACTGCAGGACGTTAATAGACCATCAAGGCGCTGATGGTTTCTGGGTTCGAATGTTTATCATTCATGTTAGGACGTTGATCGTGTATTAGCGCCCTCATCGAATCCACCTGAAAAACCAACAGTTGGCATCAGCATTAGCGCCCTCCTTGAGTTTCTAGGTTTTGGAATAATAAGCCCATCAGGACGCTAACGTGGTATTAGCACTCTCCTTGAAAAAGTTGACAAAATGTTTGTTTTTCATAATAGTGTACTTCAGGACGCTGATGCTCCTTCAAGACGCTAATGCGACACTGTCTGAATTTTTGAAAAAGACTGTCAAATTGTGCATTGTTTAATTCTTTCTATTTTTATGATTGCATAGAGTTCTCAGGTTTCTCGAACAATTTGAATGCTTACTCTTTCATGAAACAATTTGACCTTTGATTTTGAATTTCAAATCAAGCGCAAAAACTCTTTGAAAGTTTGAAAATCAAAGGCATTGTCTATAAATATTTCACTTTGAACCGTTGAAAAATATATACAAAGAAAATGAGATTGAAAATCTCTTGCGAAAACTTTTTTGAAAGTTAGTCAGTTTTCCTTATTGCAAAAATACGTTGATACATACTTAGCTTCGGGATTTATTGATTCAACTTCATACATCTTTCAAATCCATCGAAGGAAAGAGGAGCAATATACCTCACACTTTCAGTAGAGCATAATCATACATTCATAGTTGAATCAGTGTTGGTCTAAGGTTCATTATTTGCTCTGTAAGTATTTCTTTGATTTTTGGTAAGAGAATCAAGTTCTCAAACTTGTATTTGATTTATACTAGTGACTGTGTATGTCACTGAGGTTGAGCAAGTGTTGCTCAAGTGGTTAACGGTTGTTCTCAAGCCTTTGAAATTGAGAAAATGTGTAATGGTTTAATCCTCACCCGTAAGAGGATTTGATAGTGGAGTTTGAAAATAATTCTAATCCGGGAGATTAGGTAGTGCAAGTAAGCAGGAGTCGAACCACTCTAAATCTGTGTGTACTTTACTGGTTAAATGTTCTTTACTGCCTCTGTTCATTATCTCCTACTAGTTCGTTTCAACTGTAAATCTATTTTTATTAAAAGTTAAAACCTTCATCGGTGTCCAATTCACTCCCCTCTTAGACATTACTGGGCCAACAACAACCTATTAGGCTTTGTTCTCCGTCCCACGATAACCTTTATTAGGAGAGGGTAGCGACGACCTCTTAGGATTTGTTCTCTGTAGCATGACCAACTTGCTCTCACCTAGTCGCGCAAAGCAGCTTCATCCAAGACATACACTTTGTGAGATGATGATTGACTCTTTTTGTCCGTCATACGACTTCTCTTTCGGAGGTTGTATCTTGTTTAAAAGGGAAGCATATAAGATTTTTTCAATGAAAAAAAGTCTTATTTATCCCATTATGACATCCATTGACGAACTGGCGTCAAAATCTTTGCCACTGAAGTAATTTGAGGGGAAGCTCCCGATCTAGGAGGGGTTGACTCGCATTGTGGGAATTGGTTGGCAATTTGCATTTAATAGCCAATTCAGTATGGCTGCCAGCGTCAAGATCTGCTCTTGCATGTTTCTCAGCTTCTTTTTTAGGTGATGTGATGTGTAACTGTTACTGATGTTGATAAGGAAATGGACTTAATCAGTCGTTCCCCATAGACATTGCCAAATGTTTTAGCCAAAAATCACACCTGGACTGAGGGTGTAAAACTTGGCCAAAAGACATCAAAAAGATATTCTTCACAAGCGAGGTGTTCGGTAAACAAGGGGTTAAGATGAGCAACTTTGATGGGGTCTCTGCTTATGGTGAGACGAGCCTCCTCATCAAGAGAGCTAGGACAATTTTTTATGTCTAATCCCTACATACAATAACAACCTCCATGGATAGGTGGATTGAGGCATCGGCTTTGGTCCTGATTTATTCCTCATCGTATGGTTAACTCGCTCTTGCTCAAGGTGCATGAGCAACCTGCAAAACAACGGTGGCACGCTTTGGTGCCACCGGAGACACTTGGATGCTTAAGTTAGTCTCTGAGGGTAAATCCTTTGCTTTTAATGTCGGCATTCATTATTGGGATTCATTTACGTTTTTTCCTTATAATTATTTAATTGATGATCTCGTACATCAGGATCCGTTTTTGGTGTGATCAATTTTGGGGAAGCTGCAATTTGAACTTAAGGATTCCAGGCCAATACCCTTGTGGAGTGAGCTCTAGGGCTTTGACCATTGGCTGAGGGAAAATCTTCGGCCATGGCTGAGGAGAGTCCTCAGCCATAGGCCAAGGCAAGTGGTGCCTCAACCATTGGCCGAGGCATGAACATGCCTCAGCCTTTGCAAAGGCAAGATATGCTTCAATTGTGGCCGAGGCAAGGTGTGACTTGGCCTTCACCAAGGCGTTGTTCTCTTTTCTGGCACAACTTTATTTATGACTTGAAGTTAGTTCAATTTTGGGTGTAACATCCTCCTCTATTCGAAGTCAAATAATTAGATCCCCCAGCCCCATGTCTTTCCTTTTATGCTTCAAAATATTTTTGAAGTTTTTTCCAGAATGGTGGTAATTTTTCAATTATAGATGCCACCTGAAATCCTTCACCAATAATCATGCCTTCAGCATGAATTTCATGGATGATAACTTGGAGCTTTCCAATCTGAGAGACCATAGATTGGGAATCTTACATTTAAAATCAAGAAAACAACCAACAACAAATTTATTTGTGTCGACGTCTTCAAATTTATACTTTTGTTTAGAAATTCCCATAATTTCTTACCGTTGTCAATAGAAGAATAAACAGTAAACAGTGTACAAGACACTGTCTAGCTCATTAAAAATGTAATTCTAACTCCTAAAATCGAAGTGTTCCAAGTTTCTGTATGCCTCTCTTTTTGTATGATTAGTTTCCTAATCATCCAAAAGAGTAGAATCCTCTTTGAAAATATGCGTCAATCTTAATGTTGTCAAATAAAACAATATTTTTCTATTACCATGTTTTGAGATTTTGGCCGGTGAATTTCTCAGGTTTCTCATTGTGCACAAAGATGGAGATTGGCACGTTTGGTAGAGTTAGCCAATCCTAATGATGTCATGGATGATTTCGAGAATATTTTCTTTAGATTGTAGGAAAATGTAAATAGTCGGTAAGATTGAAGGAGACAGTAAAGGGATTGAGGCGTGTAGAGCATCTGTATTGCTCTCTTGGGAAACTTGGAGAATTTGATAGAAAGAAATAGTAGAACGAAAGAAGATTCTCAAAAATATCTATTGACAGAGTGAGTAAAAAGAGAAAAAAATGTTGGAAAAATTTCATTGTTTTGAAAATATTGATGAGTTTAATAACTAGAATCGCACTTTTGCGATAAGGGACGAAATCCCTTTGTGCATATGTGTTCCAGTGAAAATACATGAAGAAAAGTCACATTAAATCATAAAAGATTAAAATTTATCGCACCAAAGCCGTAACGCTCACTTTCTAGCATTGCGTTGCTTGACTATTTGATTTTTAGTAAAAATTTCAGTTAGTGTAGAGCCGCAACACTCACTTTATAGAGTTGCAACGTTCTATTTGTTGTATTTTAACTAAGTTCTTATTAGTGTAGAGCTGCAATGCCCACTATAAAGAGCTGCAACTTTGGACTTGCCGGAAATTTTCATATTCAATAACATATGTTCCAGCTAGAACAATGGTTTGGGTAGCAAACATAGTGCAAATTTTTTGTGAAATCATAAATTGGAATTGCAATCAACAACACCAAAGTTATTAATATATATATTTTTTGTCAAAAACTTATTTATATCCAACACAAGGCTAGCCATAGCCCCGTAGGAGGGAAACTTTTTGGTGATATCAGACTCTGTTAGAAAGGCCTTGTCTGCAGAAGATGATTCTATTAATTTAGGGAAAATCACATCGTAAAAGATGAATGAAACAACAAGGTATTTTTGTGGAGATGGGTAATCCTCTTCTTCTTCAAAGGAACATGGTAAAAATTGATTTTGTTGGAAAATAAAGGGAAAACTACTATAAATTAACAAATAAAGAAACAAACTATAAAGAAGAAATACATAAATGAGAAGAAATTTTATTCTCATATTGATCGAGACTTTGTGCAAGATTTGTGTATATAGTTTACATTAATCCAAACACCCCTTTACATTGGCTCTTGACTATAATGATGGGGTCACATCACATTTACAACATATAAATAAATTCAATGGTTACGAATTCAATCTCATAAATTGAAGATTATAGAATATGTAACCTAAACATAAATATAATGATTACAAAGTTAATTTCATAATTTTGATTTTATGGAATAATGAAATAATGGTGGTATTCAAATATTTATAACACTCCGCATTTTGAGTACTACTATATGTAGAGAATAAACCTCATTAAAATTTTACTAGAGAAAACCTAGTGGAAAAAATCTAGTTAAGAAAAATAGTACAATATTCACAAGGAGTATTATATTGTTAGGACTGCCTCATTAAAAAAAAAACCTTGCAAGGAAAACCTAGTGGACAAAACCTTAAATAAGTAAAAAATAGTACAATGCACTTGTTTCAGCCAAAAATCTCTCGTTTAGGTCACGAGACGATGTTGGCTGACTAGATGTTGTGACTAGTTGGACCTTCGAACTAAACTTCTCTGAACGCTGCGCTCCGAACCTGCAAGGATGGTGACTCGTAGTACCGAAGACACTTCGACACTCACATCATAAATTGGAATAATAGAGTAATAGAAAACACTAAGTTCTTTCATTTTCGAGCATACATGTTTCTGGAGAATGAGCCTCCTTTTATAGTTGAGGGGGAATGATTGGGTCCATTGAGTGTGGGGCTACATCAGCGAAGTGATTTATGCCTTTCCTCACTGGGATTTGGCTAATAGCTTCGATGCCTCTGGATTCGTTCTTTGCAATGTTTGAGCCATGATCAATGGTAGTGAATGGTGGTTCCCGCCCTAAATTCAGGTGAGAGAGAGAGAGAGAGAGAGAGAGAGAGAGAGAGAGAGATCCTCGACCATGGCCGAGGGGGTGTCTGTTGTGCCTCGGCCGACGGTCGAGGCGCGTTGTTTGTCGGCCATCGATCGGGTCATGTCTTGTCCATTAGTCGAGGCATGTCATGATTTGTACTTGGCCGATGCATTGTCTCCCTTGTTCATTCGTC
>JAYMFD010001424.1:0-30346 GCA_035771175.1 Paratinospora sagittata
TCACTAATATTGCTGAGGTTAACAGTTTCAACACAGTTTTGGCTAACCCGAAATTTATAGGCTGCCTCACAACTTGTGCATATATTTATAACCCAACAATTAGCAAACCTGTCGTATAGGATCCCAAAATTTATTCTAGATCCTTATCATTCTTAGAGTATCCATAGTGATCATTCCAAAAATAAATTATACCGGTCTATTGAATTCATGCTTGTATTTATGGTTAGGCATGTCACTACATTTTAACAAGATAAACTTTTTCATGCCTTAAATCAATTTCAGCATGATGATAGAAGCCCTCATAAAATAACTTCTTTAATTAATCTCTTGCCTTAATCATCTCAGGAGTTCTTAACCAAATTTTCTATCATCTCTTATCATCAGTTAGCTTAAACTTAGCTAACGTGCTTTATCATTTTCAGAGACTTAATCATTCTCTCATATGGTCTCCAAGCAGAGTAGCAAATTCTTTACCACGTTTAATATCAGACTGCCAGTTAAGATAGGAGAGTCTCTTCTCCTGAAAGTTTCCATAACTTTCACATCTTTTCATTCCTTGTGTCTTATCATTGAGACCTTCTATTTATTTTATTTTGGCTTTAGTCTCAACTATATATGTTTTTACAGAAGTACCCACACCATTGACACCCAAATCTGGAGCTATCAATGGTTCAAGCCTCTGTCTTTCTCACATTGCAACTCTGCCACAAGCTCATAAGTTGCGCGTTTCGTTGTTGTTGGGTAGTTACTAGCCATATATTTATTATCACTGGATTACATCCAGTTCATTTTCTTTCAGCCTTCTGATCCTTTCTTGATCAGCAATTTTCATTGTTAATCTTGACTATTTGTTTCCAAATCTGAAATTCACCGACACAGGTGACTCTCAGTCAAGATAACATATTGGATTAGGCTCAACATAATATGACTACCCATATATATACCCATACAAACAATCATAATATCATTAAAGCTTTTATCTGTTTAAGGATTTTAAACCTAATGCTCTGATACCAATATTGTCACGACGCCCTTGACGTAGGCTGACGTCATGACCGGCACAGTGTACTATACACTATATATACCCATATACAGTATACAATGCACTGTCAGCCTTCACATAATCTCACAATCCTTTCCAAGATTTTCAGAAATTTTCGACAGCACCTCCCCGTAAAATGGGCAATTCCCAATTTTTCCTGATATACCACAAATCAAATCAAATCAAATATATATATAGATAATCATTCCACTCACATTCATTCCATTCATTCCACAAAGTAAATTCTCACCTGATAAATATCTATGATCATCTCATTCCATCATCCCAAGCATTATATCATATTACCACACAACCCATCTAGATGATAATACATATATAATGTGTGATAATTATACATATCAAAATAACAAAAATATAACTTATTTCCTCCAAGCATACTTACATATACCAGACGAGCAATCACGTGATTATCACTCACGGATTTTTTTCTTTTCCCTTCGACTCAATACCTGAAATATTGGAGGAAATGGAGTGAGCATCCAACAGCTCAGTGAATATACTTCATGATATGACAATTATATATATTTAGAAAAATATGATATTTCAAATCATTTCAAACAAGTATTAAACACATGCATCATTCAACGAATATATCATACATGACAACAACATAAATTTCATGGGTTTTCAAGAAAACAATGCATTCCTTTTTTTTCACAAAATCCACAATCTCCCTCCTTCAAGGCAAGAGAGCGGGTCTAACCCTTGTATGGCCGTTACAAGGTAGCCACAGCCTCTCATTACCCAATTCACAGTCATTTCAAGGATCTCCAATCCTTGTTAGGACAGGCCTACTGACAATGAGGTTACGCATAACACTCATCCGGGTCTAATTCCTAACGAAATGACACCAACTTGCCTTTGCAAGTCTCACATGCTCCAACGCTAAAAATATCATTTATGAATGCAAATTAAAACACAATGCAACAATATATGGATAACATATTTACATTCAAACAGTTCATATATATAAAATGTCATATAAGAACCAAAATCAAGAAAATATACTCACAGTACATGACTTTTCAACTTAAATACCATCACCCTCGCTTTCGAGTCCAGCTCCAATTTAAATCCATAAATCCAACTAACTCAACCTGTCACAACCACTTCATAATTCAATTTCTCAACTCACGTCAAATCACCAATAATAAAGATCCACCTTAAAATATTATATCTGTGAATTTAGATTTCAATTCAATTTAGGACTCATAAGCAGGTGAAGAAAGTACTATCTCGTTTTTGTGGTCAATCTAGATATTTCTACAAGAAAGAACAGTGAAAATAGAGTTTCAATTCATATTTTCACTAATTCTCAGTTTATTTTTCTACTGGAATATATATCAATTTTATTAAAAATCTAAAACATTCCTAAAATTATTCTGTCCACATCGACACGTGTAAAATCACTCATTCTATCATTCTACTACCTTCAACAGGTATTTTTTTGAGGTTTTACACTTTCCCGAAGGTCACGACAGTGATCACAAAAACCATATATTTAGTTACTAAAAATATCAAATCATATCCAAAAATCATGATCTTAGTATCGAAACGTCCGGAATTCAATTCTCTACGATTCTATGATCTCAAACCGGAGTTTCATTGGATTCTAATTCCATTTTATTCACCGGATATGATCATAGTGCTATTCACGTCACTGTTCACGTCGTCACTATTCATTGGAAACATGTAAATTTTTACTAAAATTGTCAAATGATCTCCAAAAATCATGAACTTAGGATCGATGGACTCGCAACAGTTTATTCTACCATTCTATAGCCTTAAACTAGAGTTTCATTGGGTTTTAAATGATTCAAATGGTCTCCAATCGAAACTCTAAATTCCAACAAACTTCCAACGGCTATAAAAATTCCAAATGAACACATAAATTTAAACTAACCATATATTTAAGGTTCCTACAGCCTAGGAAGTGTTTTCCAACCTTTCTAGCGGATTTTCATTCACGTTGGGTCAAAACCCCAATTTTTGAAAACGCCGTAAAACGGCTCTAATAGCTCAAATTACTCCGCTAGAATCGTTACATCTAGCTTAGATATTAATTTCACGAAGAAATAGAGTGAAAATCACTTACCGCGGGTCCGGATTTCGCGCGAATCACGCGTTCCTTCCTCCGTTCTTTCCTTTCTTCGTTCGTCCTTCTTTTCTTTCTCTCTGCTTCTTTCTTTTCTCTTTCTTCTTCTCTTTTTTTTTTTTTTGTTTTTCATTCAGCAACTCTTTTTTATTCATTTTTTTTTTATTATTGTTGGTAAGTGAAAGAGGTTAGAAATGAGAGAATGAGAAACATTTGAGAGAGATGAGAGTTTATAAGTGAGAGATTGAAATCTTGATTCCATGCTTCCTCATGCAAATAAATAAATCAACTCCCCATAGTTAGTAGTTAATTCATTAAACCATCTATCATCAACTCAATTCACATATTTAATTAATCAATCCCATAAATTAATCAATTAAATTCAACTCCATTTTTATTTTTATTTTATCTTGTAAGCACTCATATTGGATGATCTCATATGTATCATCTTCATTTCATAATTTTATTTATTTACTAATCATACACGCGTATATTTGTCTCTTACGTATAAAATATGTGTATTATACATCTCGATATATGCATAATTTAACATATGTATTTAATTAAAACTACAGGGTGTTACACCATCTTCATCAAATGATTCAACCATAGTACTACTACTCGGATGTGTAGGTGGTCTTGCTGGTTTTAAACTAAAACAATTGTGTAGAGATTTATAGTGCAAAAACATTTTATCAATGACCATAGTCACCCTACCACACAATTCCAAAACCTGATCATAAGGATAAATGTTCTCATAAGAATACTGCACATATTTCAACTTATATCAAGGATCAAGAACCAGGGCAACCAACAATATCGTGTTCACCTTCTCTATATTTCCCCAATATTTGTCAAGTTTTATTTTCATCCTTGATGCCATTGCACCTAAAGAAGCATCACCACTACCTCGAAAATCTTGTATAAGTGTCTCAATTGCACACACCTCATGCAAGTATGCATTATATGTGACATATAGTGTCCCTGAAAGGCGCTTTGTAGCTCCATAAAAATGCTTCAAAAAACTGTCAAGACACGAGCATTATCCCAATCAAATTCTGTAGGAGTTTCCATATTCATCTCAAACTTATATTGTGGATCATGATCTTCCAATCTTTCAAATGCCTTTTGATATTTGAAAGTCGCTTCTAACATCAAGTATGTTGAGTTCCACCTTGTTGGCACATCTAAACACGCCACCGTCTTACTTCCTATCTTCTCGAGTTCAATACATGACTTGAACTTTTGCAATCTTGATGGAGAACTTCTTACATATCGAATTGCTTTTCGGATTTTGGCAATTGATTCATCTTTTTCTGACAAACCATCTTTAACAATCAAATTGAGTATGTGTCCACAACATCTCATGTGCATGAACTCTCCATTCAAAACACACACACCCCCCCCCCCAATTAACTATCTTTTTCCTAATGTATGTAATGGCAAGATCATTTGAACTTGCATTATCAACTATGATTGTGAACACTTTCTCAATACCCCACTAAAGTAAATACATCTCAATTGCCTTACCAACTTCCTCGCCTTTATGGCTAGAAATCACACAAAAATTGAGTATTTTTTTATGCAACCTCCAATCCTTATCAATGTAATGGGCAGTGAGACACATGTAATTAATGTTTTGTAAAGAGGTCCAAGTATCTGTAGTAACGCACACTGTTTGAGATGTTTTCTTCAAAAAAAATTTCAATTTCAACTTCTCACTTGAGTAAATGTCCCAACAATCCTTTGCTACAGTATTTCGTGACACCATAGCAAACCTGGGACAAGTAGTCCAAACAAACTTTCTAAATCCTTCATGTTCTACAAACATAAAAGGTAGCTCATCAACAATAATCATTTCAGCAAGAACTTGTTGACTTAATTCCGGATCAAATTTCGAAGCCACCAATTGATTCTCACCTTCTTGCTCTCTTTGTTGAAAAGATAAGACCCTTTGCTTTTTGCTATTATATGGATACTTAGTACACTTTGACAAATGGTTAGCCACTGTGCTAGTGCCATTTTTACTTTTATAATTATATTCTCTTCCACAATAATTACAAGATGCCTTATCTGGCATTCCCTTCATCGTAATTTTCCTACTAAAGTGATCCCAAACAAAAGAGGTCGGTCTACTACCTTTTCTATACCTTGGCGAAGTTGAAAAGTTTGATGGATCATTTGATGGCACAACATTAGTATCCTCCTCATCAGGGACACTTTGCTTAGTTAAGAGTGTTTGAATTTGATCAAATATAGGTGTCTCAACAGTGGTATTGTTTGAAGACATCTGAAAAGAAATTCATTTATTAATATAAAGTTCTAATAAATTACATTACAGTCTTATTAAAATAAAAGTATTAAGGTTTGATAAGAAGTTAAAATTTGATAAATAAATAAAAATTATTTCCCATTTGTAAAAAAATCAGTTTCTTATTAAAAAAAATAAATATAAAAAATAAAAAATAAAAATTGTTTCTTATTAAAAAAAATAAGCCACTAAAAAATCAGTTTCTTATTTAAAAAAAATATGTTTCTTCTTAAAAAAAAAACTTGTTTCCAAAAAATAATATGCTTTAAAAAAATCAGTTTCCTATAATAAACAATTTTGTTTCTTATAAATAACAACCTCAATACCTTTTTCCAACAGAAATAGCAATCCTTTCAAAATTGCTCAAACAAAGTATCAAAATTGAAAGTCAAATTCTAGATAATACGTTTCGATTCACATGAACGTATTAAGAATCCATCAAAAGAACACAAAACTCAAACACAATTACAATACTATACAAAGAAACCGCATCAAAATACAAAATAATAATAATTCTCATAACAACCCTAAAAACAATCTAAAGAAGAACAAAACCACAAATCTCAGTTACCTTTATTAGAGGGCTTGAAATAGTCAAACTGTGGTGTTATTTCCAGTTTCTGATGCGTGAATGTGTCGCCCAAACTCAACGAGCTCACGATTTGGGGTTTCGAAGGCAAGAAAATGGCAATTAGAAGATGAAGGTTAAAGAAGACGAGAAGATTGCAGAAAGAAAGAGAAGAATAGAAGACGAGATCAAAGAAGAGAGAACATAGAAGAGAGAGACGTGGTGCAGTTAAGGTTTTGAAGGTAAGAAAATTGGTGAGAAGACGAGAAGATTGAAGACAAGAAGCAAAGGGGTAGCAGCTCGAAAAAGAAAAAGAGAGAAGAATAAAAGAAGTTGGTGGGAGTGGAGGCTAGGTTTAGCGCAGGGAAGAGAGACAGAGAAGGAAAAAGAGAGGAGACATGGTGGGGGAAGGGGGTAATTTTAGGCTTTTAGCGCAGCAGAGAAGAAAAGAACAAAGAGTGAGAGAAAAAATAAAATGTTAGGGTTAGTTGTCAACATAATTGTACAATATTACCCTTTATATTGGTTTGGTTCGGTTTAGGGTCAGTTTTTTAGACCTTAATCCGTAGACCGAACCGAACCGATTGAATTTTAAGAAGTTCAAACCAAAACCAATCCGATTAGGGTAAAAAACCGATCCGATTTGATCCGAACACACCTGTTCAGTTCTGTTCCACGGTTTGAACCAATCGACTAACACCCCGAATATTAAGAGACGAACCTTTTGTCCAAAAATCAGCTCAATCCAACGGTGGACCGAAGAGATAAGCCTCTTTGATGAACATATCTCTAATCAGACGATTTCTCCTTTCCTGCTGCAAATACTTGAACTCAGATGACTATATCACACAAAATACTTGACCCATCAACATCTTAACCATTCATATATTCAAAAAGATCAGTTGTGAACCATCATCTGAATTATCATATCCATTCAACAGTAGATTTAGGAGATCTAGCAGTTTGATCTATACTGAGCGAGAAATCTAGACTTTCCGACCAGCTTTGTTTGAGAAGTTATATCTCTCAAAAGAAAACTCCAATCATGATCTCCACCAACCAGAATGAATAACCATAAGATACGAACTGGCTGACAAAGTTTGAGCTCAATCCGACCATATATCACCAAGATCCAGCTCTTTGATGAAAACGTTGCTGAGACTTCCCTCCAAGCAACTTTCTCTCTCTTTCTCTTCTTCTTTCCTTTCTCTTCTTTTTTTCCCCTCCACTCATCTCACTCTCTAGGACTTCCTTTGAGAAGAGAAGTTGGGCATGGGACACTTGTCCACTGTCAAGCACTAACTTGACATGTGTTGGAGAAAAGAAAAGGTATAATACCTTGTATTTCACAAAAAAAAAAAATTAAAAAAAAAATTACTATTTGGGCAACGCCCGAACGTTCAGGCGCATGACAGAACGTTCAGGCGCAAGGCATGCCAGAACGTACAGGCGCATGCCAGAACGTTCAGGCGCATGCCAGAACGTGCAGGCGCATGCCCGAACGTTCAGGCGCAAAAATCTCTATATAAGAAACCTCCTCATTTCTCATTCCTCACACCAAATCACCTTCTCTTGTGAATTTCTTTTCCTTTCCACGCATTCTAAGTTTTTGAGACTCTCTGTCCGAGACTCTCCGTGCGGTGCAACAAAGTTCTATCCGGAGGAAAGCGCCAGATCTGAAAGCGGCGCAACGAAGTTCTGTCCGGAGGAAAGCGCCAGATCTGAAAGAAGAAGTTTTATCTGAAGGTGGGGAACGAAACATAGGTTTGCGTGTTTGATAACTTTTATTAAAGTTTACATTCAATTATTATTGTGTCTACTATTCATTTACACTGCATTATGTCATATACTGTTTATACTACCGCACATATGCCTGTATATTTGGAACTCATGTATTGCACTGTTATAATGCCGGATTTGTGGTCAATCTGACTCAACTAGACTCGGTCTTGTCCTCAGTAACTTTAAATAGTGAACGGGAGGCAGCGGGCTGCTCTAGGCGATTGGTATTTAAGCAGACCTTGTGTCTCACCTCTCAACTGGGGACTGATCTAGTTGGTCTTATTGAAAGCTATCAGCTTATACAGTAATACTGAATGTCCTAATCTTGCACGTCGTGATACCGACCCTAATAAGGATCACCAGACGTGCCAAAGTCAGTCTAAATTTCAAGAAAGACTAGACCAGTAGACTAGACCAGTTCATGCATTGGCCTCATACATATCACCACCTAGGGACGTATATGGTTTATGACTCATAGAATAGTTAGGAGCATTGCTCACTATTCATTATATTTCTCTGGAGAGAGACGTACATGAGAACCCGGCTACACCCGGGGAGGGACATCAGTACGTGAATTCAGAGCATCGTTCCTGTACGTGAATTCAGGCGATGTACGTTCATCAAACCATTACGAGACGGTGTCATGCATACATTCATATTGATTGATTATGATGCTCACATGTGTATTTAAGATATTTGATATTGAAGTATGCTTTATTAATTGTTATACTCATGCACTATTTACCCACTGAGTGCGTTAAGCTCACTCCATTATTATCCAATCTTTCACAGGAAATTAGAGCGGACTGGGTGCAGGTTATGGGGCCCACATTTTGTACCCTTTGTATGATTCATTGGGGATTTTGGGAGTATGTTCCCTTGACCATTTTATGTACAAAAGTATTCTGAATTAAATGAAATCAGATTTGTACTGTGTGTACCGTATTTCCGCTGCGCACTCTGTTGTTACCATTATTATTGTTCCAAATGCGCGCCCCGTCCGTGAGTGTACAGCCGGTTTAGGCGCGTCCGGGCGGGGTGTGACATTTAATGGTATCAGAGCGTACGGTCCACGACCCGCCCAAGTCCACCAAATTAGGGGAAGAAAAATTTTATTAGATATATATATATCTCTAGAACTATATATACATATGTCAATTATGTATAGTTGAGATTTGTATTAAATATATATATCTAGAAAACTATATGATTTTTATATAGTTTGATTTAAATACACATATTGTCATAATTTATTAGAAACTATATGTGTAGTTATGATTGAATATATGTATCTATATACCTTAGTGTATATGAGGTACGTATAAAAAAAAAAAAAAAAAAATTCGAAAAAATTTTATTTTTCGAAAATAAATAACTAAATAAATAAATTTCAAAAAAATTTTATTTTTCGAAAAAAAAATATTCAAAAAAATTTTATTTTTTGAAAAAAAAAAAAATTCGAAAAAAATTTATTTTCTGAAAAAAAAAAAAAAAATTTGAAAAACAATTTATTTGATATATCTAAAACTATATATATATAGCTAAGATTAGGATTAAAAACAACTATATACGATTTTTATATAGTATTTCAAATATTTATATATATAGTTGATTTATGGGAACTATAGTTATCATTAAATATGTCTATCCATTCATATGTGAATACGACATATATACATCAAATCACTAATGAAGAAACTCTCATGATGGCATAACCATCAAAAGAAAACTCGAAAATAATGTCTAGCAAACAAGGCATAAAACTTAAAAATGTTAGGAATATATTTTGTGTTTTCACAAAAATTTATTTTCCTTTCAGCAAAAGAATGGTCTCAAGGGAAGGAGCAACTTCCACTAGCAGGGAACCAATTCCCACTAGACTCAAGGAATTGTCCAAAAGAGAGGTTATGACTATGAGGAGCATCGACAATAGCGATCTCCGCCTCCGCCCAATCCTTCACGACAAACTCGCAACTTTGGATTGGTTAAATATAACCAAAGTCGAGGGACAAGTCTCTTACAACTTGGTCAGATCCTTCTACGAAGCCATGAATTACGAAGGACTTCCAGAAGAGGGAAACAACCCTGTATTGGAGACAACAGTTATGGGGATAAAAATTTCTATCAACGTCGACCTTATTGCTCGACTTTTGGAGATTCCGATTGAGGAGAGGATTATTGATCCACATGAACCCCAAACAGTTGCAGAGATCGCAAAATCTAATGAACAATTATTCAATACCCTCGCCAAAGAGCCATACACTCCATCAACATACACCAACCTCCCAAACAATCATCTTAAGCCATCTCTTGCCGGCCTCGGAAAGATTGTATATGGCAACATCTTGCCAGAAAGGGGGACTAGAGGCACTATGTCAAGGGCTCAACTTCTTATGTTATACTGCATAGAGAAGAAAATTACGGTCTCCCTACCTCACATTATTGTCCAACAAATGTTGCGGGTGATACAAAACCCTTTAAGAAAAGAATTCCTCGGCTATGGAGTCTTGATTATGAGGATACTATACGAGGCGAACGTCGCCACTTCCGATGGAACGTCAAAGCTCATCACTGAACCAGTTACAACATTCTCTATCTTCAAGACATATGGCACAAGTGGAGGGGTAACTGACGAAGAGGTATTCGGCACGACAATAAGAAATGCCGAAAGAATGAGAGACAAGCATGGGCGTTGCCTTCGCAAAAGTCGACACAAGATGCCCGTCCAAGAAGGGCCAAATAATGATTCAAATCCAAATCCTACATCAGACCCAACCCCGAATAGTGATCCAACCGATCATCCATTCACTGACGAAGAGTTATATGCCACACTAAATCAACCTCCACAAAGTCATGATAGACAAGGTACGCAAGCACATCCACCAACGTGGAACGTGCCCACTCCAGGCACCACTTCGTACCAAAGATTTCCAACTCCTACAGTACAGTATCCGCCAGCTCCACAAGTTGTTGTGAACCAACAACAACAATATTGGCGTCACCAAATCTTGGCGGACAAAACATCCCGATAAGCCCATTGTTTCAAACTTTTTCACCACAAACACATCCAAATATCTATGGGGTTCCAGTTAGGGGATCCCCGCACAATCAAAACAACTACCTTCCACCTATGAACCAATACTTTCCCCCAATGTCTATGGCCTACCCTTCTCCTACGAGGCAAACGACCCATCAACCACCAATGGGACAACCGACTAACCTACTTGAACGGTTAGATGAAATGGCATCCAATATTGCTACACTGAGAGAGAGCCACAATAATATATTATCCCGGTTGCAAAACTCCGACGCAGAGCGTGCACACTCTCAACCTTCCGTTAGTAGTCGTTCTGTACGTAGCAGTCGATCTCGAAGGAGCGGTAGTAGACAAGAAAGTCACAATTAATTACTGGCATTCTAAACTTTTCTTTGATATATATGAATGAAATTATTTTGTTTAAAGACTATCTTTGGTGGGCCGACTTACAACCATTTTTTCTTTTGTATCACTAACTTTGGAGTGGTATGGGACACAACAAAATTGGAGGATACTAAATAAAATGTGGAAGTAAGAAAACCCATGACCTTGTGTGAAAAGAAACATTTGGAGAAAGTTGCATTATTAATCTTATCACTAAGTTTACACGGTATGGGACGTGTAACTTTGGACGATACTATTAGTGAACTTCTATTCAGCCAATGTTTTTAGAGACCGTGTTCATACAACTTAACTTGGTTGACACCCTTATTACTAAATTCATGTGGTATGGGACACATGAACTTAGATATAATCGAAAAGACTAAGAGTAAGCGTCTGAATGCATAAGATTGCGATAGAACGTTAGCTCAGGCTATTTACCGAGGCAAATCTTAGAATTCTTATGACTCGTATGGATTTTCAATGAAATATATGTATGTTCACAAAAAACAGAACCAAATCATTTTAAATACTTGCAAAGTTTTCTACTTATTATATAAACATTCTAACCTTGTTTGTTTTTACACCATGGCCACACATACGAGATATATAAGATTCTTTGATTCCTCAACAACAACTTTACACTCTACTTAGAAAAATAGGTGATTTTAATATTACAGTACTCTCGAAATTGTTGCTGAGCATACTATAACATTATACTTGCCTACAATTTCTTAATCTTGGTTTTATTTTCTCCTTGCCAGTGAGAAAATGCAAACAAGAAAGAGAGAAGGGCCACGTACTGTTCGTCCCACAGTTGAGGCACCTCCTGAGATTCAGGAACCGCCGCCTCCGACAACAACACAGGCTACACCCGACACTGCCACTCCATCTGGGCAGGCAATCCCACCCCCACCCGCACCCTTTGCCACGCCTTCAAGCATTGAAACCTTCTTCGCTGGATTTATTGAAGCGATGAAGGCCACTGTTCAAACTGCCATTCGGGAGACTGCAGCCAGTCAGGTTGCCATGGTTCAAGCACCTGTAAAATTTGGGTCGGAAGCTCAAACCGATCAGATTACTAAATACAAGCGGCTACAACCTCTTACATTCGATGGCACCATTGATCCTGATGAGGTGCAAAAGTGGCTGGATGAGTCAAAGAAGGCTCTTGATGCAATGGGAGTCAATGAGACTCGTAAAATTCCACTAGCGACCTACCAACTTGTTGGTGGAGCAAACAAATGGTGGATCACAGTGAAAGAAGACCCACGGGTCAACATAGCCGATATGACTTGGCAACAGTTCGAGTCAATGTTTATTGATGAGTATTTTCCCAGCGCCGTGACGAAGCAGAAGCGACAGGACTTCGCTAAGTTATACCAAGGCACCATGACCGTCAGAGAATATGCTGGAAAATTCAAAGAATTATCCGTCTACTCTCTCTCCACCATCTCAACGGAGTGAGATAAGACTGAGAAATTTTATAATGGCCTTCGCCATGACATTCGGCAAGCCTTATCAATCTTAGATCTCAAGATTTACAAAGAGGTTGTTGACAAAGTCATGAGCTTTGAACAAGAGAAGCTCTTACAGAAACAGCGAATGAATAAGGGCAAACGGCCTGCAACGTTTTTCCAACAAGGCATGCAACAGGGCAACAAGAAAAAGCCCTACTACAATCACAACCCAGCCCTCCCAGCCCCGGTTTCGAAGAATGAGACCACAACACCTGCCGCTGAACCTTCTAACCCTAACCATCAGGGTTTTCGAAATCATGGCCACGGAGGTCGTTATGAAAGAGGTGGCCGTCAAAACGGCAATGGCAGAGGTGGTGGTCGACACCACATTCAGCATGCCAGCAGAACAATCAGCATGGCCAACAGAACCATCCGCAGTATCATCCGACATGTTTCAACTGCGGCCAGAAGGGACATGTAAAACATCTTTGTCCGCACCTTCAGCAACCTATTCCAGCTATTCTGGTCCAACAAGCACCACCTGCTGCTAATGCCCAACCCAGGCAGAACCAGCAGAACCAGGGTCAACGGAATCAGGGAAGAGCATTCGCCATCGCTCAACATCCCCTACCAGACAACAATGTCGTCCAAGGTACCTTTCCTTTGTTCAATACAATGGTGCATGTTTTGTTTGATTCAGGTGCTACGCATTCTTTTATATCATCAGCATTGGTAAGAAATTTAGGCCTGCATCCTGAACCCACAAACATCACACTCCATGTCACATCACCGTTCGGATCTGGTACTGACGTCAACTTGCAGTGTTCTCGATGTGAGCTTCGAATGTCAGAACATATCATATATGCCGATCTGTTTGTGATGGATTTTGACGACTTCGACATCATCCTTGGCATGGACTGGTTAACACCACTGGATGCAAAGATCGAATGTATGAAGAAGCAAGTTCACTTAACCTTGCCTACAGGCGAGTTGGTCAAGCTTCAGGGAACGAGGCAATGGATACACAAATCAACCGTTGCCCTTCTCAAGGCACAACTTCGAGCTCTATCCCTTGGCAATGAAACCAACTCACCAGCACTATACCCTCTCGAAGTACATGATGTTCCAGTCATATCTGAATTCCCAACGGTTTTTCTTAGTGACCTTCCTGGTCTACCTCCAGTTAGGGAATTCGATTTTGAGATCAACCTCATACCTGGGACAGGGCCTATCTCAATTTCACCATACAGAATGTCAAATGTCGAACTGGTCGAATTAGACAAACAACTTAAGGAATTGGAGAGTAATGGCTTCATCCGAAAGAGTTCATCACCCTGGGGCGCTCCAGTTCTATTTGTTCGCAAAAAGGATGGTTCGTTACGACTTTGCATCGATTATCGCAAGTTGAATAACGTCACCATCAAGAACAGATATCCATTACCCAGGATCGATGACTTGTTCGACCAACTTAGAGATGCCAAATTTTTCTCTAACATTGATTTACGTTTTGGTTATCACCAACTCCGGATCCGAGAGTCGGACATCACCAAGACGGCGTTCCGAACTCGGTACGGTCATTACGAGTTCTTAGTTATGCCGTTCGGTCTAACAAATGCACCTGCTGCATTCATGGATTTGATGAATCGCATCTTCAGGTTATACTTAGACCGATTTGTGGTGGTTTTTGTGGACGACATCTTGATATATTCCTCAACCGAGGAAGACCATAAAATACATTTGAAGATAGTCCTCCAGACCTTGAGAAGCCACCAACTGTATGCAAAGTTGAGTAAGTGCGAATTTTGGGCAAAGAGAGTTCAATTCCTAGGCCATGTGGTTTCAGGCAATGGCATTGAGGTAGATCCTTCTAAGGTTGAAGCAGGTTTAAACTGGAAGCAGCCTACCACTGTTACTCAGATTAGGAGTTTTTTTGGGTTGGCTGGCTATTACAGACGCTTCATCAAGGACTTCTCAAAGATTGCTGAACCTATGACCAAGCTCACTCGAAAAGACGTGCGATTTCTCTAGAATCCCGCCTGTGAAGCATCATTTCAGGAATTGAAGAAACGCCTCACGACAGCACCTGTACTTATCACTCCAAGAAATGCAATTGGATTTTCATTATACACCAACGCCTCTCTCCAAGGCTTAGGTGTCGTGCTAATGCAAGAAGGCCAAGTGGTTGCATATGCATCCAGACAACTGAAGATTCATGAGGGTAATTACCCAACGCATGACTTGGAACTTGCAGCTGTCGTATTTGCACTAAAGTTATGGTGTCATTACCTATACGGCGAACGGTTTGAGCTCTTCTCGGATCACAAGAGTCTTAACTACATATACACTCAGAGAGACCTTAACCTCCGCCAAAGACGATGGTTGGAATTCTTGAACGATTATGACTTTCAACTCCAGTACCATCCCGGAAAGGCTAATGTTGTGGCCGATGCCCTGAGTAGAAAATCTTATGTTGCTTGCACTCTTAACTACGAAATGGGGAAGTTGGCTACAGAGTTGGAGAACTTTAACCTACAGCTGAACGTCGAAGGACCAAGACCACGACTCTCTCAATTATCAGTCAACTTTGAGCTCGTTCGAAAGATTTCAGCCGCTCAAGCCAACGACCCTATGTTAATGGAGAAACGAGACCTTCTACTCAGCGGCCAGGACCTTCCTCATTGGTCGGTCTCTGGAGACGGCACCGTTTGCTATAAAAAAACGTCTCTGCTTACCGAACGATCCTGAGGTTCATAAAGACGTGCTTACTGAGATGCACTGTTCGAGGTACGCTATGCATCCTAGGGGTGACAAGATGTACAAGGATGTTAAGCGACAATTCTGGTTTTCTGGAATGAAGAAGGAAATTGCAGACTTCGTTGCTCAATGTATCGTTTGCCAGCAAGTCAAGGCAGAACGAAGACTTTCCTCTGGACTTCTCCAGCCGTTACCTATTGGAGAATGGAAATGGGAGAACATCGCAATGGATTTTGTCACAGCCTTACCTCGAAACAATAAAGGGCAAGATGCTATCTGGGTAATCATTGACAGACTTACAAAGTCTGCACACTTCTTGCCAATAAAGTTCTCGGATAATCCCGCCAAACTTGCAGAACTCTATGAAAGAGAGATCGTACGCCTTCATGGCATACCACTCACGATCGTCTCTGATCGAGACCCTCGATTCACATCCAACTTTTGGAAAAGCTTCCAAAATAGAATGGGTTCTAAGATCACTATGAGCACAGCCTTCCACCCTCAGACTGATGGGCAGTCAGAGCGGCTTATCCAAATCTTAGAAGACATGTTACGCTGTTGCGTTTTGGACTTTAATGACGGATGGGCAAAGTATTTGCATCTAGCTGAGTTTGCATACAACAATAGCTACCAAACTAGTATCGGCATGGCACCATACGAGGCTCTCTATGGTCGGCCTTGCAGATCTCCGGTATGCTGGTTAGATATGGCAGATCGGCCGCAGTTAGGCCCTGAACTAGTTTAAGAGACTTCTGAGAAGATCACACTAGTAAAGGAACGACTTCGCGTTGCACAAAGTCGACAGAAGAACTATGCTGACAAGCGGAGACAACCTCTAAAATTTGCTAAGGGGGACTTTGTTTTTTTGAAAGTCCAGCCCACAAGAGGTGTCAAACGCTTTGGCATCAAAGGCAAACTCTCCCCGCGATATATCGGTCCATTTCAGATCATTGAACGTATTGGCAAACTTGCTTATCGTCTGTCCCTTCCATCGTCCATGCCTAAGGTTCATGACATTTTTCACGTATCTATGCTTCGCAAGTATCGTCCTGATCCTTCGCATATCATCCCTTTAGTCGAGGTTCGGGTTGAGGAAGGAAATACGTATCAGGAGAAAGCAATCCAGATTTTAGATCGAAAAACTCAAGAACTACGACGACGTAGCATACCACTTGTGAAAGGGCTCTGGGATCACCACGGCGTAGAGGAAGCAACATGGGAACTAGAAGCAACAATTAAACAGAAATACCCTGAATTGTTTTCTAGTACCAACTGATGATGTGATACATTGTATTATTTTCACTTATCAATCACAAGATGAAACCTTGTTTACACCTATCTTGATCCATTATTTCACTTCAATAACTACGCAGATGTCTGAAAATAATATCAATGGATAGAGTGATGCACACATGCAGTGGCCTCCTTATCCACCTGTGGCTACTTCTCAAGCCGATAACCCTCATCACTACTTGACTTGATTTCGAGGGCGAAATCCCTTTAAGAAGGGTAGAGTGTAATACCCTGTATTTCACAAAAAAAAAATTACTATTTGGGCAACTCCCGAACGTTCAGGCGCATGCACGAACTTCAGGCGCATGCCAGAACGTTCAGGCGCATCACAGAACGTTCAGGCGCATGACAGAACGTTCAGGCGCATGCCAGAATGTTCAGGCGCATGACAGAACGTTCAGGCGCATGCCAGAACGTTCAGGCGCATGCCAGAACGTTCAGACGCATGGCAGAACGTTCAGGCGCATGACAGAACGTTCAGGCGCAATGCATGCCCAAACGTTCAAGCGCATGCCATAACGTTCAGGCGCATGACAGAACGTTCAGGCGCATGCTAGAACGTTCAGGCGCAAGGCATGCCAGAACGTTCAGGCGCAAAAATCTCTATATAAGAAACCTCCTCATTTCTCATTCCTCACACCAAATCACCTTCTCTTGTGAATTTCTTCTCCTTTCCACGCATTCTAAGTTTTTGAGACTATCTGTCCGAGACTCTCGGTGCGGTGCAACAAAGTTCTATCCGGAGGAAAGCGCCAGATCTGAAAGCGGCGCAACGAAGTTCTGTCCGGAGGAAAGCGCCATATCTGAAAGAAGAAGTTTTATCTGAAGGTGGGGAACGAAACATAGGTTTGCGTGTTTCATAACTTTTATTAAAGTTTACATTCAATTATTATTGTGTCTACTATTCATTTACACTGCATTATGTCATATATTGTTTATACTACCGCACATATGCCTGTATATTTGGAACTCATGTATTGCACTGTTATAATGCCGGATTTGTGGTCAATCTGACTCAACTAGACTCGGTCTTGTCCTCAGTAACTTTAAATAGTGAACGGGAGGCAGCGGGCTGCTTTAGGCGATTGGTATTTAAGCAGACCTTGTGTCTCACCTCTCAACTGGGGACTGATCTAGTTGGTCTTATTGAAAGCTATCAGCTTATACAATAATACTAAATGTCCTAATCTTGCACGTCGTGATACCGACCCTAATAAGGATCACCAGACGTGCCAAAGTCAGTCTAAATGTCAAGAAAGACTAGACCAGTTCATGCATTGGCATCATACATATCACCACCTAGGGACGTATATGGTTTATGACTCATAGAATAGTTAGGAGCATTGCTCACTATTCATTATATTTCTCTGGAGAGGGACGTACATGAGAACCCGGCTACACCCGGGGAGGGACATCAGTACGTGAATTCAGAGCATCGTTCCTGTACGTGAATTCAGGCGATGTACGTTCATCAAACCATTACGAGACGGTGTCATGCATACATTCATATTGATTGATTATGATGCTCACATGTGTATTTAAGATATTTGATATTGAAGTATGCTTTATTAATTGTTATACTCATGCACTATTTACCCACTGAGTGCGTTAAGCTCACTCCATTATTATCCAATCTTTCACAGGAAATTAGAGTGGACTGGGTGCAGGTTATGGGGCCCACATTTTGTACCCTTTGTATGATTCATTGGGGATTTTGGGAGTATGTTCCCTTGACCATTTTATGTACAAAAGTATTCTGAATTAAATGAAATCAAATTTGTACTGTGTGTACCGTATTTCCGCTGCGCACTCTGTTGTTACCATTATTATTATTCCAAATGCGCGCCCCATCCGTGAGTGTACCGCCGGTTTAGGCGCGTCCGGGCGGGGTGTGACAAAAGGGGCATGGGGCACTTGTCCACTATCATGCACCAACTTGACATGTGCTTACATGCACCAACTTGACATGTGTTGGAAAAGAGAAATGGGGCATCGGACACTTGTCCACTCTCATGTACCAACTTGACATGTGTTGGAGAAGAGAAATGGGGCATGGGACACTTGTCTATTCTCATGCACCGACTTGACATGTGTTGGTCTCATACTACCCGTACCAACCACATATACTTTAACCAATCTCATGCTTCCATGTATTTTAATGTCTAGTCTATCTAATACGCCAAACTTTCATTCTCATTAATCATTTTATTCAATCAACCATAACCCATATCAATTAATGGTTTAATGGGCCCATGCATAAATAATAACACATGCATTATACTTTTATTTAACATGTCCCGTATACAATTTATAATGCACACATTTATATACATTATCAAGCATCAAATACACAAACATATACATCAAGCAAACACATGGAGTTCGAGCAAAATGCAAATGGGTTATGGACTAAATGAAAATACTTTTGGGGCGTTACCCAAAATGTCACGACGTCCCTGACGTAGGCTGATGTCATGACCGACATAGTGTACTATGCACTGTACATACCCCAATAAAGTATACAATACACTGTCAGCCTCAACGAACATTCACAATACTTCCCAAAATTTATAGAAATTTTGACAGCATCTCCCCATAAAATGGACATTACACATTTTTTTTTCTGATATACCACAAATCAAATAATATATATATATATATAGATAATCATCATTCCATTCATTCCATTCATTTATCAAATCATATCATCATTAGCATTTCATAATCCAATATAGTTAGCTATCTTGTATATGCCCAAACATCCCATCTATATGATAATACATATATATAATGTGTGATATATATATATATATATATATATATATATATATATATATATATCAAACTAACACAAGTATAATTCATTACTCCAATGTACACCTACATCAATAAAGTAACGATCCGAGTCACGAGTCGATCACTCTCTAACTTTCCTTTTTTCCTTTTTACTCTATACCTGAAATATTAAAGGGATGGAGTGAGCAATCAATAGCTCAGTGAATATATTTCTGGATATGGCCATTATATGCATTTAGGAAAATATAGCATTTAAAATCATTTCAAACAAGTATTAAACACATGCATCATTCAACGAATATATCATACATGGCAACAACATAGATTTAATGAGTTTTCAAGAAAACAATGCATTCTTTTTCCACGAAATCCACAATCTCCCTCCTTCAAGGCAAGAGAGCGGGTCTAACCCTTGTATGGTCGTTACAAGGTAGCCACAGCCTCTCATTACCCAATTCACAGTCATTTCAAGGATCTCTAATCCTTGTTAGGACTGGCCTACTGACAATGAGGTTACGCATAACACTCATCCGGGTCTAATTCCTAACGAAATGACACCAACTTTCCTTTGCAAGTCTCAAATGCTCCAATGCTAAAAAATATCATTTATGAATGCAAATTAAAACACAATGCAACAATATATGCATAGCATATTTACATTCAAACATTTCATATATATATATATATATAATGCCATACAAGAACCAAAATCAAGAAAATATACTCACAGTACAACACTTTCCAACTTAAACCCAATCATCGTCGCTTTCGAGTCCAGCTCCAATTTAAATCCAACTAACCCAACCTGTCACAACCACTTCATAATTCAATTTCATTTATTCATATCTATTTACATATTTAATTTTTCAACTCACTTCAAATCACCAATTATAAAGATCAACCTTAAACAGATTATACATATTCTGTGACTTTAAATTCCAACTTCATTTAGGACTTATAAGCAGTTGAAGAAACTACTATCTTGTTTCCGTGGCCAATCTAGATATTTCCACAAGAAAGAACAGTGAAAATAAAGTTCCAATTCATATTTTCACTAATTCTCAGTTTATTTTTCTACTGGAACATATATCAATTTTACTAAAAATCTAGAACATTCCTAAAATTATTCTGTCCACATCGACACCTCTAAAATCCGTCATACTATCATTCTACTACCTTCAACAAGTATTTTATTGAGGTTTTACACGTTCGCGAAGGCATCCAAAGTCAATTTTACTCACAAAAATTATATATTTAGCTACTAAAAATATCAAAGCATATCCAAAAATCGTGATCTTAACATCGAAACGTCCGAAATTTAGTTCTCTACGATTCTATTATCTCAAACCGGAGTTTCATTGGATTCTAATTCCATTTTATTCACTGGATATGATCACAATACTATTCATAGTATTGTTCACGTCGTCACTATTCATTAGAAATATGTAAATTTTTACTAAAATTGTCAAACGGTCTCCAAAAATCATGAAATTAGCATCGATGGACTCGCAACAGTGCATTCTACCATTCTATAGCCTTCAACTGGAGTTTCATTAGGTTTTTAAATGATTCAAACGGTCTCTAATATAAACTTTAACTTCCAACAAACTTTCAACAGCTATAAAAATTCCAAATGAACACATAAATGAAATCGAACCACATATTCGGGGTTCCTACAGTCTAGGGAGTGTTTTTCCACCTTTCGAACAAATTTTCATCTAAGTTGGGTAAAAACCCCAATTTTGAAAACACTGTAAAATAGCTCCAATAGCTAAAATTACTCCGCTAGAATCGTTACATCTAGCTTAGATATTAATTTCACGAAGAAATAGAGTGAAAATCACTTACCACGGGTCCCGATTTGACGAGAATCCCACGTTTCTCCCTTCGTTCTTCTTTCTTCTTCTCGGTTCTTCCTTCTTTCGTTTCATTCCCTGCAACTTCTTTCTCTTTTTATTTTTTTTACACGTTTTCTCTTCCTTGTTTTTTTCTTTTTGTTGCAAACCGTTGGGGATAAGAGGGAGATTAGAAATGAGATAAATATAATTATTTTGATCTCATGCTCCCCATACAATTTGACAAACTAACTTTCCCATCTTAATTTAATTCATTAAATCATACTACAATCCATATATTTAATTAACCAACCTCATTCACCTTATTGGATTTATATTATTCATTTAATAATTTCATTTATTTACTAATACCCCTTAAATCTAGCATATATTTTCATACACGCGTATATTTGGCTCATACATATAAAATACGTATATTATACATCTCGATATACGCGTAATTCAACCTATGTATTTAAATTAAAACTACGGGGTGTTACAATCTCCCCAACTTAAGGAGTTTCGTCCTCGAAATTTAGAATCAAGGACTATTCCTCAAGTGATACTTAATCCCAGAAAACTGCTCCCGCATGTTATATTTCCGCTCCCATGTTTGCTCTTCTCGATAAGTGGTATCCTCCCCAACTTATAGTTGAATTATATTCATAACATATATGGAATCCGAATGATATTTCCTCAACATCACTATATAGAAAATATTACGGACACCTATCAACCATGACAGTAGAGCAAATCGGTAAGCCAATGGACCTATCCTATCAAGGATCTCAAATGGTCCAACAGATTGCGGTGCACGCTTTTCTTTTATCCCAAATCTCATTTGGCCTTTCTGTGGTAAGACCCTTAGCAAAACTGAGTCAGCCACAATAAATCTCAAGGCCTATATACCAACCCTGTGTATTTAATAATATTCTTTCGCACCAAGAACAATAACTCCATACTTTCACATGAACAAGTTGGAGATCTACAAGGCTTACTATCAAACCTTTAGAGTGCCATCATTATGCTATTATAATAGCTATTTATACACATACGTTTACACACACATATAATATTCCTTCCAACTTCCACCAAAATTCAAGTATACCAAACCCGAGCATGCTCGCAAGCATCAAAGTCACTCTCTGTCTCAGTCTGTCAACCAGTTTGAAAATAAAATATCACACTGAGAAAGAGATGAGTACCAAATCGAGTCTGCATCATATATCAGATCTCGACACAATCTTTGGATCTTAATTCGGCATGACAAATATCTCAGTACTCCCATAAAATCTCCCTATCTCACACATATACAATATGCTCAGTCTATCAATAGAATTCTGGTGTTCATTGGAGGAATACATAGACTTATTAGTCCACTAATGGATATCCAAATGGTATCATTTCTACCCATAACCCATAAGAGACCATTTGAATCCCATCTTCATTTAACACAATCTATATTACCAATTCCATAATCTTTCATACTGATATCATACTTGTCTTATCATAAATTTTACTCTCTGAATATGAGTATCAATCAGCTGAACATGCATTCGAGCACAAATATCAACACATGGAGTAATAGAGAGTACATTCATAACTGTAACTCTCACTCACAACAATCTCCATTTATGACTTACTGATAGATACTACTCCAGTTTCAGCTTGTTTCCTGCTCAATGCCTCAGCAACATATTGACCTTTCCCAGGATAATAATTCGATATAAAATCAAATCCTTCAGGAATTCTTGCCACATTTATTACCTCATATTCAGTTTCTTTCCGTTCAAATAATTACTTCAGACTCTTAAAATCTGAAGATAGTGTGACCATTTTATTATAGAGGCAATGCTCTCATCAATTCAAAATAACTAGGATAGTTATTCTCGTGCACTACCAAATATCTGGAGACACAAGTAATTAACCTATCCTTTTGTATCAATGCACAACCTAGATCTGGACGTGATATTCATCAATCACAATTACTTCCGGGTTCTGGAAATAGTAATAACATTTAATACTGTGAGAGCTTTCTCATGCACAATGGTCCACACATTATATAGCATTCATCTGGTTTAGTCTCGTGAGTGAAACATATAGCTTCAAGGATCTTTTCACGCACTTTCTATAACATATATCTAATACCAGAGAACTTCTGATTTCCATCATTTAAATCAGTTTTAACAGTTCTATGATCACTTTGACCTTCCCAGCATCCTTAAAGATACTATTTAAACTAGTCATGTGATCCAAAAAGTCTCATCTTAATTATATTCAAAACTCATATTCACCAAGCTTGGCACTCAATCGGTGCTCTCTCAGTGACTACAAGATAATTCTGAGGTGCTATTCATGCTCCTCTCATTTCTAGGGACAATTGCATATCTCATCATCGAAGACTATGTAATAATCAAGATATGGTTCATATACCCACTGCATCAATCCTATAAACGTGATTGACACATTAAGCAAAGGTACCAAAATGTCATAATATCCATATCTTGTCTTAAAATAGTTTGCATTACGTCCTTTTCTCGAATTCTTAACTAATGGTGCCTAGACCTCAAAATGATCTTAAAGAAGATTTGGCTTCATTTAGTTAATCGAATTCTACCATCTATCCATGGTAAAGGATATTCATTATTTATTGTTACTCTGCTCAGTTAACCGTACTTCATACTTAAACATATTTCACTATACCTTCTTTCCATATTATCACAAATGCTCTCCAAGGTGGCATTTCAAGGATAATAAATCTTTTGCTCATTGACACATTTACTTACACCTTAAATCCTCACAATTTCTCAGGTGCTTGGTATCAGTTTTATATGCTATCAATCTCCTGTCTAGGTGGCAATTTGAATAATTCATCAAAGAATACTCCAGTATACCAACTCACCACAGGAATTTTAATCAACTGCATGCCTTATTACATTACTCTAAATGGCTTTGTACTAGCCATGTTCTCCATGTCCTCGTCAGTAACTAGCTTATCTTAGATAGAAGATTTTGAGGGTATAAATTTCTCGAGATTCAAAATGAGAATTTTTCACTTATTCAGAATATTACTTCTTTTCGGAGAGATGCTCCACCTGGCATGAGAGGTGACCAGCCAATCATACCCAACTAAGCATCCAATTCCAAAAATTTCATATTCTAAAGTCCATAATTACTTGATGACCCTCATATTTATTACACATAAAATTTGCTGACCATATCAAGGTAGATCCTTTCTCCTGTAGGCATACTCACAATCAATGATATACTATTATAACATAATATACACAATAACAATATGTTGATCATACCTGTTATCAATATCTTACTAATATTTGGATCTAGTCTTATATTTACTTTAATTTATTCTCTAAAATCTGGTGGAGTCACATTGATAAAAATATTGGAGCATTCCATATCGACTAACTGGAGATTAACACATCCCGTGTCTCTTTATTTTTATTTTTATTTTTAGATTGAAAATAGACAATTATTGGTCGAGATACAATGTACACAGTCTGTGACTCCTGCTCAGGCAATGGAAACCACTTCTGGTTTTCATAATTCATTAACATCACTTTCCTTTTTCCCATTTTTATTGGGTCATGCACTAACAAAATTAGAGTCACTAATACTGCCAAAATCTCAACCTTACTCAATGTTTCGCTTATCTTGAATTGCATATTCTTGTCCCAACATTTCCTTACATTACTTAGTTCTTCTTTTACCTAACACACCTTTGATGACTCGGCTTCAAATGGCGGTACAAACTATCTCACTAATATTGCTGGGGTTAACAATTTCACTGCAGCTTTGGCTGACTCGAAATTTATAGGCTGCCTCACAACTTGCGCATATCTTTATAACCCAACAATTATCAAACCTGCCGTATAGGATCCCAAATTTTATTCTAAATCCTTATCATTCTAAGAGTATCTATAGTGATCATTCCAAAAATAAACTATACCAGTCTATTTAATTCATATTTGTATTTATGGTTAGGCTTGTCACTACATTGTAACAAGATAAACTTTTTCGTGCCTTAAATCAATTTTAGCAAGATGATAGAAGCTCTCATAAATAGCTTCTTTAATTAATCTCATGCCTTAATCATCTCAGGAGTCCTTAACCAAAGTTTCTATTATCTCTTACCATCAGTTAGCTTAAACTTAGCTAACTTGCTTTATCATTTTCAGAGACTTAATCATTCTCTAAGATGGTCTCCACTCAGAATAGCAAATTATATCAGACTGCCAATTAAGATAGGAGAGTCTCTTCTCCTTAAAGTTTCCATAACTTTCACATATCTTTTCATTCCATATGGCTTATCATTGAGACCTTTTGTTTATTTTATTTTTACTTCAGTCTTAACTATATATATATATATATATATATATATATATATATATATATATATATATATATATATATATATATATATTCAAAGAAGCACTAACCGCGTTAGCACCAACATCAGCTATCAATGGCTCAAGCCTCTGTCATTCTCCCATTACAACTTTGCCACAAGCTCATAAGTTGTGCATTTCGTTGTTGTTGGGTAGTTACTCGCCATATATAAGCTATATACTTTATTATCACTGGATTACATCCAGTTCTTTTTCTTTCAACCTTTTGATCCTTTCGTGATCAGCAATTTCCATTATTAATCTTGACTGGTCTTTTCCAAATTTGGAATTCACCGACACAGGTGATTCTCAGTCAAGATAACATATTAGATTAGGCTCAACATAATAGGACTACCCATATATATACCCATACAAACAATCATAATATCATAAAGCTTTTATCTTTTTAAGGATTTTAAACCTAGTCTCTGATACCAATATTGTCACGAGGCCCCTGACGTAGGCTGACGTCGTGACCGACACAGTGTACTATGCACTGTACATACCCCTATACAGTATACAATACACTGTGAACCTCAACGGACATTCACAATACTTCCCAAAATTTATAGAAATTTTGACAGTATCTCTCCATAAAATGGACATTTCACATTTTTTTCCTAATATACCACAAATCAAATCAAATATATATATATAGATAACCATCATTCCATTCATTCCACACATCTAGTCATTCTCATTTCATTCATTTATCAAATCATATCATCATTAGCATTTCATAATCGAATATAGTTAGCTATCTTGTATATGCCCACACATCCCATCTAGATGATAATACATATATATAATGTGTGATATATATATATATATATATCAAACTAACACAAGTATAAGTCATTACTCCAATGTACACCTACATCAATAAAGTAACGATCCGAGTCACGAGTCGATCACTCTCTAACTTTCCTTTTTTCCTTTTTATTCTATACCTGAAATATTAAAGGGATGGAGTGAGCAATCAACAACTCAGTGAATATATTTCTGGATATGGCCATTATATGCATTTAGGAAAATATAGCATTTAAAATCATTTCAAACAACTATTAAACACATGCATCATTCAACGAATATATCATACATGGCAACAACATAGATTTAATGAGTTTTCAAGAAAACAATGCAATCTTTCTCCACGAAATCCACAATCTTCCTCCTTCAAGGCAAGAGAGCGGGTCTAACCCTTGTATGGCCGTTACAAGGTAGCCACAGCCTATCATTACCCAATTCACAGTCATTTCAAGGATCTCCAATCCTTGTTAGGATGTGCCTACTGACAATGAGGTTACGCATAACACTCATCCGGGTCTAATTCCTAACGAAATGACACCAACTTGCCTTTGCAAGTCTCACATGCTCCAATGCTAAAAAATATCATTTATGAATGCAAATTAAAACACAATGCAACAATATATGCATAGCATATTTACATTCAAACATTTCATATATATATATAATGTCATACAAGAACCAAAATCAAGAAAATATACTCACAGTACAACACTTTCCAACTTAAACCCAATCATCGTCGCTTTCGAGTCCAGCTCCAATTTAAATCCAACTAACCCAACATGTCACAACCACTCCATAATTCAATTTCATTTATTCATATCTATTTGCATATTTAATTTTTCAACTCACTTCAAATCACCAATAATAAATATCAACCTTAAACAGATTATACATATTCTGTGACTTTAAATTCCAACTCCATTTAGGACTCATAAGCAGTTGAAGAAACTACTATCTCATTTCCGTGGTCAATCTACATATTTTCACAAGAAAGAACAGTGAAAATAGAGTTCCAATTCATATTTTCACTAATTCTCAGTTTATTTTTCTACTGGAACATATATCAATTTTATTAAAAATCTAGAACATTCATAAAATTATTTTGTCCACATCGACACATGTAAAATCCGTCATACTACCATTCTACTACCTTCAACAAGTATTTTATTGAGGTTTTACACGTTCGCGAAGGCATCCAAAGTCAATTTTACTCACAAAAATCATATATTTAGCTACTAAAAATATCAAAGCATATCCAAAAATCATGATCTTAACATCGAAACGTCCGAAATTTAGTTCTCTACGATTCTATGATCTCAAACAAGAGTTTCATTGGATTCTAATTCCATTTTATTCACTGGATATTCCATTAGAAATATGTAAATTTTTACTAAAATTGTCAAACGGTCTCCAAAAATCATGAAATTAGCATCGATGGACTCGCAACAGTGCATTCTATAGCCTTCAACTGGAGTTTCATCGGGTTTTAAATGATTCAAACGGTCTCCAGTATAAACTCTAACTTCCAACAAACTTCCAACGGCTATAAAAATTCTAAATGAACACAGAAATGAAATCGAACCACATATTCGGTGTTCCTACAGTCTAGGGAGTGTTTTTCCACCTTTCGAACAAATTTTCATCCAAGTTGGGTAAAAACCCCAATTTTGAAAACACTGTAAAACAGCTCCTATAGCTAAAATTACTCCGCTAGAATCGTTACATCTAGCTTAGATATTAATTTCACGAAGAAATAGAGTGAAAATCACTTACCGCAGGTCCCGATTTGACGCGAATCCCACGTTTCTCCCTTCGTTCTTCTTTCTTCTTCTCGGTTCTTCCTTCTTTTGTTTCATTCTCTGCAACTTCTTTCTCTTTTTATTTTTGTTACACGTTTTCTCTTCCTTTTTTTTTGTTGCAAACCGTTGGGGATAAGAGGGAGATTAGAAATGAGATAAATATAATTATTTTGATCCCATGCTCCCCATACAATTTAACAAACCAACTTTCCCATCTTAATTTAATTCATTAAGTCATACTACAATCCATATATTTAATTAACCAACCCCATTCACCTTATTGGATTTATATTATTCATTTAATAATTTCATTTATTTACTAATACCCCTTAAATCTAGCATATATTTTCATACACGCGTATATTTGGCTCATACATATAAAATAGGTATATTATATATCTCGATATATGCGTAATTCAACGTGTGTATTTAAATTAAAACTACGGGGTGTTACACAAAATGTCTTCATTATGTTGCTCAATGAATGCTTCGAAGCGCGAATTTTAATGTTCAAACTTGTTTCTTCCATTCATATAAGTAAACATGCTTATGATTTATATTCTTTATGTTCACTTAGTCAAAGCATACCACATGAACTTCTCATATCATGAATAATGTATGTTTGTGTCTAAATAGATTTTCCTTGTTTCATAATATTATGAAGTCTCATCCATTTAGCATTTTATGAGATATTTGAGCATGATTAAAAATATTGATATGAGCTCATTGAAAATTAAATTTTCATAACTCATACATTTTTATATACTCATGCTATAGATAATGGACTGTCAGTTAATGATTATTCTTAAATGTCCATCTCTCTTGTACTTTAAGATTAAATGACTAATATTATTTGCAAGTACAAAATAATTGAATAGTTGAACTAACATGTACTTCAAATATTATTCAATTTTGTCATTCACTATCTTAGTTATCTTCTAATAGGAAGTTTAGGTTAGAATTTCAACCTTAGGAAAATAAAAACTAAAATTCATGAAATAAAAATCTAAAAATCAAAAGTTAAAATTTTTAAATAAAATGTTTGAGAATTTAACTTAAAAGTAAAAAATGAATTTCATAATACTTTATTTTTTGGGGGCAGCTAATTGAACCACAAAAAATAACTCTTTGTGCCACACTCTATTCATACCACAAAAAATAATAACATATTATTTTCAGCACATCAAAGTCCCCAAAATACCCCTCTCATATTTTGAACTTAACAGCTCCCTCCAACCGCCCTACCACATTCAAACAACGCTCTCCACTTTTTCTCTTATTTTCAACCTCAAAACCCTACATCATTACACTCAAAACCTTCAAAATCACTTCCTTCATTGCTATTTTATCATCCTCGGTGAAAAAACCGGTAGTTTTGGCATATTTTCGATCGTTTTTGGGTGAAGGTACGAAAGTTGTGATTCGAACATTTCAAGAGGAAAATCTCTAAATTGGTAAGAGATTTGTTGTTTTTTTTATCTTATTTAGCATTTACATCTTTTGAAATGGTATGTATGAGTGTTTTTGTGCGCGAAAAAGTAGGAAATGGTATGTATCATATTTAGCATTCACCGCGATCAGTTCGGACCTGCAATACCAAACTGATCGCGGTGGTTCAGTGAAGACGACTGAACCGAATGTTTCGGTTCAGCCGTGAAGACCGTACAATTGTTTTTTTTTAAGTTTAAATAGTTGTATTTATTTTTTTATTTTTTTAATCATGTTTTAGGTGTAGAAATGGCAAGAGGAAGAGGTGACACTTCATCATCAAGTCAACTAAGTACTTCTAAGACCCAACCTATGGCATCGGCTAGCAGACGACGTGTTGTTAAATCCAATTTTCCTAGCACCCGAGAGAATGTGGAGCAAGTTGATGTACAACAAGAAGAAGAGGTAGATGAATCTACAAGAGAGTATGTTCCGATGGAGGACGCTGGTGGACCCTGTCCTGGTGGC
>JAYMFD010000811.1:0-22316 GCA_035771175.1 Paratinospora sagittata
TCTCGTACAGTGTTATCCTGGACCATGCAATATTATAAGTTCCATGGATAACTCACTCATGAGTATCCCCACAAGCACACTCTAGCACGTAGGCTAAAGATAGCTCAATGCGTTCAACTCGATAGCGGGTGGCATAACAGTGTTAGATACCCAGCCCTATATACCGGTGAACCCCGCACTGCTAACCCGATAACAGCGTCCCATAACCTACCCAAATGCTATGGGAACTATCATTACCCCTTCAGGATGATGATAGTCGGCTCCCTTGGTTGCACCAAGGGAATGTCCTATGCATGGCCAAGTATTGGCCATGAGGGAGAGTTGGACAACTACTCCTCCCCAAGGTAGATGTTAAGATTTTGGCTTGTTTCCAAAAGGAAACATAAAAATGTGAGGCCAATCATACTGGGCCATATTTACGAGATTGTCACCTCCGATTGAGACCAAACTTCATAGACCCTCTTCTTAAGTGACGGTGCATGTCTTGACATGACGGTGCATGTCTTGACATGACCGTGACACCGGGCCTTATAAAATTTCGGACTGGGCTGGGCCGGGCTAACATTAAAAAAGCCTTGCTCCAGACTCAACCCAAAAAATATATGGACCGGGCCTTCAAATCGGGCCTTTGGACCGGGCTTTTAGACTACTAATGTATTTAAATACATATTTTAAGGTTAGATTAGTTACACTAAAATATAAATTTTAGTTAAATAATTAAATAAAAATACAAATTAAAAATATTATTTATTTAACTTATCTTAAATATGTATTAATTTATTCTAAATGAATGAGTTTATGTATGTAGTTGAATAATATATTTCTTTCTTTTATAATTTTAGCTCAACCCTTATTATAATTTAGTTAAATTCATTATATATTTATATCTAGCCCTACTACATACTTTTAAAGAGTATACTTAGTAAAGTATATTTGGTAAAAAAAATTTTAGAGAGCATACTTGCCAAAGTTGAAATGCATAGATGTATTTTTAATTAATTAAATGTACTCTTTTCGTAATAAAAAAATTATATGTACTCTTTTTTCGTATTATATACTTAATTGAATATATTCTTAATTATGTATATACAATACAAATATAAACACTTAATTATATATAAG
This sequence comes from Paratinospora sagittata, assembly GCA_035771175.1. Classification (NCBI taxonomy): domain Eukaryota; kingdom Viridiplantae; phylum Streptophyta; class Magnoliopsida; order Ranunculales; family Menispermaceae; genus Paratinospora; species Paratinospora sagittata. Next base: position 1,123 of record JAYMFD010000811.1, read on the forward strand.
TATATAACACTCTTGACTATTGTGTTTTTCTTATTACACACACTTTAAATACTCTTACTTATGTTTTTTTTTTCTTTCATGTTGTAAACCCTTAATTATATATATAGTGTGTAATACAGTGTTTTCAAGGCACCAAAGCGATGTCTAGGCGATTTTTCCTGTCTAGGCGATTTGTCCTATCTAGGCAAGGTGTAGCCTAGGCGAAGCCTAGATGTGGCCTAGGCGATAAGAATTTATTTACAGGTCCCTAGATAATTAATTATTTATTTACATGTCCTTGGACAGTTCATATACAAAATTATATATTTCTAACTATATTCTATAATAAATGTTAAATTTTCATTAAATGATAAAAAACACTTCATATTAATTAAAATCATGTCTACAAAACATTAATTCATGTCATAATACATATTATCCAAAAGGTTCAAAAGTACAAAACTAAAATATCTATCGTCGGAGGGTCGTCGACGGTTGCTGGAGATTTCGACGATGTTTCTTGGTCGAAGCAAATAGAAAGGATAGACTTAGAGAGAGAAAGATTCGAGGGTTTACTATAGAAAGGGGGCGTTTATGTTTTTTAAGCTTTTTTTTATTTTTAAATTAGAGAGACCCTCATAAACTTTTTAAATATTTGTACAAACCCCCACTGCCTGCCTAGCACAGAGCCTGCCTAGGCTCTGTGCATGTGTATGTGTATGTATAATATATTCTCTAATTATATAATACTCTTAAATTTTAATTATGTTTTGTTTTTACCATTTTATACTATAATTATGTATTATATATACTCTTATTAAGAAATAGAGTAGGCATGTAGATTATTTGTTTTATTAAGAAATAAACTAGGTATGTGGATTATTCGTATTATATACCTAATTGAACATACTCTTAATAATGTATATATAATACAAATATCTTTTAAAATATATATATATAATATAAATATAAACCCATAATTAAATAACACTATTGACTTAATTAAATATATATTATACACACTTTATACACTCTTAATTGTAATAATAAACTTGATTACAATTATATGTATGTACATACATACATACATATAATTAATATATATATATATATTATTTTTTTGACGCAATGTATTATGTATGTGGTACGTATTATATTTATATATACTATATATACTTTAATTATATAACACAATTTTAATTATGTTTTGTTTTTTTGATTTTATACTCTTAATTACGTGAACATATATATTTTATATTTATTATAAAATACATACATGTGTATGTGTAACTTTATATTAAGAGTATATTACAATTTACATATACGTATATATATAATTGGGCCCAATTTTTGGGCCTTTGGATCGGGTTAGCAGGCCGGGCCGGGTCTAGCTATGTGATTCCAAACCCATCCAATAAGTTTTAGGACCGACCTAGGTCGGCTCATGTAGTAGTCGGGCCAAGGTTTGGATCGGGCTGGGTTAGGCCCATGGGCCTCAGGCCAAATTGCCACCCCTAATAAAAACTGAAGAAAATATTGACAAACACGACTTTTCTAAAATTATACCATCCATTTGTTGGGCCTTTTTATGAAATTCTACCATGTAATGATTAGTAGAGAAGTAACTAAAAAAAAAAGCCTAAAAGATTAGTTGAAAAAGTGAAGAAAATTAAGATGTGAACAAGAGGAAGAGAAGAGCTTGATGCTTAACTCTTTCTGTGTGAGAAGATAGAAGAAGAAAGATTACTTTCTGCAGTGATTGACACCTCTAAGAGAAAAAAAAAAAGAAGGAAATATAAAAGAGAGATAGGATGGGAATTGATAATCATAGGTGAAATGATGAAATGGACATGCATCTCTTGTGCCAAAAAAAAAAGAAAAAAGATTGTCCTTGAGCATACATAGAGCCAAATGAAATAAAGGGAATGCTTCTTTTGAATGAAAGGTATGTCGTGAGGGTGTTGCTTGGGAATCAGCTAGGCATGGTAGATAGCCTAAATATTTCCATTGCATGTTGAGTTGTCGAAAACATAAGATTAAAATGAGAGGATGTGGTAACATTCAATCAATGACTTTTAAGCTTTCATTACATTGCACGAATCGTGTATAAAAACACATATTTAAGCCAATATTTGTAAAGAAATTGGATTTAATTGAATCTGGTTAACTAGTTCATTTGGTCCGTTTTGTTTTTTTCTATATAATCATTCTCTTGGGTATGATTTGTAGGAGAACTAATTTCTAAAATTGATTTTTCGTTTAAAAATCCATCCTCATAAAATTAGCTTACAATAAAACAAATTATCTAGGTTAAATGGTTACAGATTATGCCGTAAAGTCCTACTAAGTAATTATATGTTTCTTAAAATGGCATGATACATATTAACTATTAAGTTCTTCAATTTTAAAGTTTAAGCACAATAGTTTAAGTCTATGATATACAAAATTCATACTTTTTTTTACTTCTAATAAAATTCTTGTGAATTGCTTGAATCGTAAGATTATACTATTTTTTATGATTTTCTATTAGATTTAGTAGCATTGGGATTCGTCTTCAGGATTTGAATCGATTTCCTTGAATTGGATCATGAATCGTAAGATTCATAAATTCAAATCAAGATTCTGACAGTCATGGTTCAAAGTGGTATCAAATAGCAAAATCATCATATTAGAAGTATAATAAGCCGCAAAACTGTACAACATATGTTAGAAGATGTTTTCATTAGTTAAGAACTTAGTCGCATATTGGGAGGGACGTTTCAAGTAGTTGTGAATTATGCCGCACTCAGACGTGGTCAAGGTGCTTGAGGTGCACCTTGCATTGTAACTTAAGCATGTGTTGCCATCCACTTGATCCAAATTGCTTTTATTCTATATTTCTATGGTTGTCCTCATCTTTTATTTCACATTCTTGATAAATAAGGGAGCGTAAATACCTAAAAAGTTTTCACTCCTTTTTAATTGGTATGTTTTTGGCCTTTTCTATCAGTGATTGTTTTTGCTCTTTGTTGAACTTGAGTCCATGAAAGAAAAAAATTGATACAATTATGTGGTAAAAGGAGAAGATAAAAAATACACTTAATCATTAGGAGATCAAATAAATACAAGAAATTTTTTTGCTCTCAATTTATTACAAGGTCTATCCAAGAAGTTGATATTGGGAATTTGTAAGCTGAAGTTTATATTGTTTTGTTTTTTAAGCTAGGTTTCAAATTTCAATATCAATTGGCTCTAGTAATAATATATGGTTGAGATCATTTAAAGCATCCAGTTTCTTGAATAGTGATATATGTTATGCAAATTTTTCAATTTTCATTTCTGGTTGGTGGGCTTGTTGGCATAAGGTCATTTAATAACCGAGGTTGTACTTTGCCATATTAACACATGGGGACATATTGATTGAAATGTTGATAATATATTTTTTAATTGACATTTGATGTGTGGCATTTTATGATGTTGACCTATCTTGGTCAATTTTGATTGATTTATGTTGATAGTTTGTAACTTTTAATTTAAAAAGCCATGAGAAATATGATTATTTTTAAAGTTCAATGGGTTAAAACTTAAAAGCTGATATTCAGAATTTATGGAGAACTTAGCATTGAAGTTGAGATCATCTTTTAGGGATCAAAGTTATGGTGAGTAGATGGTTGGCCCTTAAAGGCTATGTTTGGTTCATGCTTAAAAAACAAATAAACAAACAAAAAAAAGGGAAAATTAAAAACGTAAATTTGTTATCATTTTTCGAAAACATGTTTTATGAGTAAAACATAGAAAATTGTTTTTCGATTCGACGAACCAAACATGTTTTTTGTGTTTTCAAGTGTTTGGGTTCAAAAAACCATATTCAAATCACAAACCAAAGAGAGAGGCGGGGGGCTAAACTTAGTTGGAGATCCATAGGCTAGGTAGACCAGCGCTTGCCCTTGGATAGAGTGGAGTGGAGGAAACAAATTCGTCTAGCCGACTCTGTTAGTTGGGATTTGGAAAAAGGCGTAGTTGAGTTCAGTTGATATGTATCCAAATGCAAGGTGGACATAGTTTTAAGAATGATCCCATTGTTCATAACACAATCTCAAGGTAAGTCTTAGCCATGGTCTAAAAATTCGGCGAAATTCGGCGAATTTTTTCGATTTTTTTACCATCGAAGTGCAAAGTGGGATGTAAAATAAAAAATGCAAAAATTCGCTAAATAATTCGATTAACTTCGACAACTTCGAAGAAATTCGATAAACTTCGACAAAAGTTTAGTTTTTCAATAAAAAAAATGCAAAAATTCGATAAAATTCGACAAAATTCGATGAAATTAGACAGAGAAGTAAAAAAGATGTTACTTCATCAATAAAAAACAAAAAAACACTAATAATTATGTATTATTTTCAACTTCATCAACCAACATAGCAATATAAATTTTAAAAAATAATTTAACAAGTTAACAAATTATATAGTTTATGGGATATGCTTTACCAAAAAAAAAAAGAAAAGAAGCAAAATAAATAAATAATTAAAGTCGAAATAAGATAAAAACTTAAAAATAAATTAAAAGATTTCCTAAAGTCATCTTTTTTTAGTAACTCTTATGAAACAAGATTAATAAACAACACATTCAAATAATAAACTAATAAATTAAGCATGATAGAATTCAAACTAGTAAAGTATATGGTCGAGAAGCAAGCCACCACAAAATTAAATATCAAAATAAAGAAAACAAATTAAGGCCAAAAGCCGTCATTCAAATTCATCAACTCACTTAACAAGATTGATTTTGTTAGGTCGCTTATTGATATTTTTATGTATTAAAAATGTCTATTTATATTAGTTTTTAGCTTATACTACAATAAATTTAGATATTTAAGCATATATGCAAAAATTCTCTAAACTTCTCTAATTTAGCAAATTTTTACAAAAATTCTCCATGTCGAATTAAACTTCTTTGAATTAATTCTGATTTTTGAAGGTCGAAGTTTAGGGCGAAATCGAAGTTTCGGACCTTGGTCTTAGCAAGTTTTTCACTGTAGCATTACATGATTATGGAATACTTTATTTCACGTATGAGATTGGTTGTCAAGTTACAAGAAGTGTTTCTTGTCAAAGAACCATGAAATGGAGAACGTTATGGAAATGAATATTTCTATTAATAAATTTGGAAGGGTTGTTTTGGGTTTTTGGTGTTGTCTCGAAGAGTGCATATTAGGAAATAGGATAAGGGGATTGCAGATTGAATTACATGGTGTTTATTGATTATGCATTGATTATACCTATTCCATGGTATCTAATAATCACCCTTCTAGATGAAAGTGCTTTCGGCACTGAAATATTATTTATGACTCCTATTCTCAACTTATATAGGAGTTATAAATGCTTCTCGTTGGTTATATAGTAGGTATCCAATCAAGTATATGTTAGAACTAAAATTGGACACTATCACACTATAATATCAAGTGATGGAACACTCACAAATCCCTTTACTCAACATTCACAAGCCAATGCATGTCCATTTAACTGAATTAGCCCACATATATCAAATTTATATACTCTAATAGAGTTTAATTAGAAGAGAATTTATATTCAATAAGCTGTTAATATAATCTAATCACATATGGGCAATCAAACCTAAAATTCAAATTAAGCTATGACTAAGTATCCAAAACAAGCTATAACTACAAACATAAATAAGACTCCTAATGTAGATAAAAGATCTAAAATAAATATAACTTCAACATACTCAGCTTATATTTTCTCCCTTGAAGTCTCATGTATGTCCAATTGAACTAGCATACTACTATAACTAAAATTTGGTTCATCTCATCATCAGAATATTAAAGAAACCCAAAAATAAAATAAAATCACTAAATGAAATCTATGGAGCCAAAAAAAAAAAAAAAAAAAAAACCAAAATAAGAAGTATCAAAGTGTACTCATTGAGAAGATTAAAATTGGAAAGAAAGGGAAATCTAATATCGAAAACAAAATCAAATAATGAAGAAGAAATGAATGAAATACGTACGAATCTAGATGCAAATAGGGATGAAGCAGAGAGATCAATTCGTCTGAGAGATCTAAGGAGAAATGAAGCTGCCATGAGTGAAGTAGTTCACAAGATTTTTATTGGGGGTTTTGGGTTTTTGATGCTATCATTTGACGACTTCTCAGATTGCAAAAGCGATCTGGACATACAATAATGTTAAATTTTGTAATTTGAATAAAAAGCGATGGCAATAATAAAAGTAAAACTTCTCACTTGCTTCTACCTTAAAAAACTATTATCTTCATTAGTTTTTTTTTTTTTTTTTTAATTTTTTTGAGAGATTATGTTCATTAGTTATATATTATACTTATTACCACATATTGGGTTTAATTTGATATTGAAAACAAAATCAAATATTGGGTTTAATTTTGATTTCCTTTTGGGGTGTTATGAAATTGGAGGTCAAACGATGCACACTTTTAAATAGTGAGGAAGTATGCTTTAAATCGACTTAATTTTCCCTCATATGTTTTGAAATATAAAATAATGTCCCAACTAACATAATTATTCCACTCTCGAGGCTCATAACTTCTGGTAGAAGTGAATTCATGTAGCATTTATGCATTTTCTTCATGTAATTGAGGCAACGTTTAAAGTGTTTTATGATTTAATTAAATTATTATTTTTTGTGGCCAATTCAATTGCTCATTCATTTGCTGCTGTTGTAGACACCATCAGAATCTCTCGTTTAAAAAAAAAAAAAAAATTTCCCCAGATAATTATTCAGTAGCATATGCTTCTTTTTTCATTTTAGGTAATCCATTATATTTTATTTTGTCTATTAGTGGACCTTGTGTATCATACTTGCTTTGCAAAAGGGCTCTTTATAATGATATGTCAACTATCAAGGTAATCATTAGTTTACTTAGCTTGCTGAATGAATTATTTGAGGACTATATTGTGTTTATGGCCTCTGACCATGTGCTCTTCTTTTGTAGATATGTATGTTGTGCTGGTTATATGCCATGTAGTGGTACGTGTGGAGAAAGTCGATGCCCTGAATTTTGTCTCTGCACTGAGGTAACTTGGTTCTTGAACTGTTGGATTATTGACTAGATGTGCCTTAGAGCCAAACTGTTCTTCACTCTTTTTTTTTTCTTCATTTTTTTTTTCTATATGTTTGATATATTTTCACATCATCTGAAACTCTGTTCAGGTCTTCCTTTGCTTCTGAAATTCAGCTGCATCGACACGCTTCCTATTGCAGGATGAGTTCAATATACAAACAACACAATGTGATAACTGCATAATTGTACTCTCTCTCTCTCTCTCTCTCTCTCTCTCTCTCTCTCTCTCTCTCTCTCTCTCTCTCTCACACACACACACACACACACACACACACACACACTCTCCTGCTCCTGCCCAGTCATTTGGTTGGGGATTCTCTTTATGCTTCTTCTCGCAGATACTTGTTGTCCTAGATGAATATTCTAGCATTAAAAGCAAAAGGACCATGTGTATTACTGCTCTGCTCACATATTTCTTATCTTGGATCTCATCTTGAATCCTCAAGAAAGAGCGACACAGTATCTGACTTCTCTTTATGTCTCTCTAGAAACACACGCATGAACTCATCATTTTGCTTTTCAACAGGTATTCATGTTCTGCCTTCAACAACTTGTGTGTATATTTTCAATTATTGCTATGATTGTTGGGAATGATGAGATTTCAGCTGCTTCTCAGATACTTTCCTGTCTTGCTGATTCTGTTTATTGCACGCAAGTCCTTTCCCAACATTTTGTTCAATGAATCAATAGTTGATAATTTGCGCATGTATGCAGGTAAGTTATCTATACAAGAAAATGTATTTTTTCAATTAGATATATTTATTTATGTATATTATTTGTTCTTTCATATGAATGACTACATCTATGTAACGTTGATTCTGGTATACTACAGACACAGCACAAGGTTGAAATGGATAAAAGAGATGGTAAGTTTTGGACCTCAACCAGTCATGGCAGTGCCACCTTTCCAGCAGATGTCACGCATAGATCAACCACTTCCTCCAGCAGTTGGGTATACACCTCAGCCTGGACAAGGTTGCCCTCCTGCTGGCTATCCTCCTTCCGGTTATCCCAGGTGATCTTCATGTTTGAGCATGCAGTGTGTCTGCAAGTGATTTTATTTTGTAATTTTGAATTGAATTTGAAGCTGGCATTTATTGGAATCATTCTACATTACTTAAGGTGGCTTCTGGTGGTTGTTTACTGTGTCTTCAGATGCGGTGATAACATATGGGTTATTGCTTTCTCATTGCAGATAATAGTGTATTAGTGTCATGTTTCTTATAGTGCATTTGTGCCTTGTCATTTTCTTTTGCACTTACGTGCTGTTTATAAGGATTTGATTTGACAATCACCATCATGACGAAACTCATGTATTTAGTTGTTTGCAATATAATGCGAATTTCTTGTTATGTATGATTTGAACCTAATTTGTCCATGGGATGCTTGACGATATGTTGGTACACAAGCATTGAATTGCTCAAATACTTCGTTTTAAGGAAATCACAGGAAGAGAAAAAAACTGAGCAGAAAATATAAGCTTAGCGAGAATCTTCATTTCGTTTGACATTATACCAAAACACTCAAAAGCATAACATGTTTGCTATGATGAATACAAATGAACCGAAATGACTGTCATGGAAAGCTCTAGTATAAGGATGTATGGATACATTCTAAAGGTGTGCGCCATTGCTGTGAACATCATTAGTAACAAGCAAATCATGCTCCTCATCATCTTCCAAGAATACATTTGTTTGCATTTGTGACAGCTGCTGGAACTTGGATACCGTGGTATTCTTCTTGAAGCATCTTTTTGCATAAATAAGACAAACCACTGCTACCCCCGTGGAGCATGATACAGCCAAGGCCATTACAAACCACTGAATTGGGCAAATAAAGGCATTAGTACTTAGTATCAAGAAATATTTAATCCATTTAGATAACTGGAAAATCTTTCATTGCAAACAAGTGCTGTTAGCAATTCCCCTATCGTAAGTTAATGGAGGTCACATGATTTTTAACATACCTTGGCATCATTTCTACCTTTTGCATTTGGCAACCATGTAATGGTTGAATCGGTACTGGTATCTGCAACAAGTAATCAAGAGTACCCAAAATAAGATAAACAAAATAAGAAACACATCATGCATTAAACACAAAAAAATGACCAATCAAACTACCTGTTTCAGTTTTGGTAGCCAAAGAGCAATCGGTGCTCCCTCTCCAATCTGGACGGCACCCACATTCCTTGTCTTCAACCAAACATTCTGCTTCATGAAAGCAAAAAATCTTACCACAAGGTGCACCATTATGCTGGCAATGCTCCCCAGCGTACCCTGGTGAGCAATTACAGGTGTAATTCTCTCCTTGAACTATCTCCACGCAGCTCCCACCATGTTCGCACCAAAATGAATTTGTCCCATCACACATGATCTGTTCCTCATCACAAAACCTCCCCCTTGAAGAAAAAAAGCACCTAAATCAATTCAAACCCATTAAAAATTAAAGCAGAGAAAGCAAGCTCTTGAACATGTTAGTACCCGAAGAACGGCCGATCGCCTTCTAAGATAGTGGAGGAATCGGGTAGATTGCAAATGCAGGCGCCATTGTCATCACAAGATCCAGTTTTACAGCGAGTGTCCTCGCAGGGCTTTTGAGAAGAAGCATTGAAAGGAAAGAAGACAACAATAGAGATGAAAAGAAGATGTAGAAAATGTGGTTGTGTTTGCTTTCTTTTCCTTGTGAATTTTCTCTTGAAGATGAACATCTGGGCAATCAAGGAAATAAAGCTGGTGGTGATTCACTGTGCTTTGTTGATATATTTACATGGTAATTGTATATGTTATGGTGATGAGTCTTAGGTAGACGAGATGGGTCTGGTTTGGAGTAGGGAGAGAGGAATAATTTAAAGAACCTTTGGGTTTAAGCAAAATCGGTTGGTGATTTTGATGATTTTTGCATTGTACATCGTGTCATATCATGTGCATGGTAGTGAAGAAGCTTGAAAGCTAATTAAGTTGAAACTGTCAACAGTTGTTACCGTTAAGTTGACCATTATAGGCAGGCAACGTTGTTATTGCTTCCAAAAAGCTTGAAGTGTGGCACATAAGCATTATTTTGTGGAATGGGCTCCTGTAATTTGAGATATTAGGTTTAATTTTGATTTCCCTTTTATGGTATTAGGAAATTGGAGGTCAAACCATAAAATACAACCAACCTGTATTTGTAGTACATGTTTAAGCTCAACCAATATTAGTCAAATTTTTTTACTAATTATTCTAGAGGTTATATATACTTTTAGTTTTTTTTTTTTTTTGGTCATTGACCCCACTATCTCCGCTAACCACTTTACGGGGCGAGACTATTCTAGAGTCGGGAACAATGCCTAGATTGGGCAGTCCTTTTCCAGAGTGAGCGTATAGGCGTGAGTATGAACTTAGACTCGAAATCGAGATCTCGTCCTCCAATCACAGCTTATACCTCGTTCCGTAACCAAGAAGGTAACCCAACTTTGGGTTATATATACCTTTACTTTAATTAGAGGCAAAAAGAAAAGAAAAGAAAATATTTATAAAAATATATTTTTTTATTATTTTTTAAGGGACTGCTAAATGAACCACAAAAAAACCCTCTTTCTACTACAAAAAATCACAAATTCAAATTTTCAAAACTACCCTCTTGTAATTGGACCAAAAAACTCTATCTTAATTTTTTTTTTCTTTTCCAATTTCATCTCAATGACCTGTTAACCTTACCCCACCCTCATCTCCTTCCATTTGCAAACCTTTTTACTTTTTTTTTGAGTCCAAATAGCATTTTAAAGGTACGAGATTCATCTTCGAAAGTTTACAACCATTTTTATTGTGTTTACAAACATATTTTTGTATTTTTTAGTGTAATGTATGTGAATTTAAAAACCCTAAGTCAATCTCTTAGGATATACAAAAACTCCATTGATCTATACATTTCCAAACCATTATGGAGAAAGATTCAGTTTTAGAAGACGAAACATATCTTTTCAAGGTATTTATTATTATTTTTTTTTAAATTTCTTTGTCATGTGGTTTGGTCCTGCGTGACCGAACCAAATGTTCTAGGTTCGGTCTTGTGCAATAGAACCGAGAAGCTCGGTTCTGTTGCTTGGTACCGAACCACTTATTTTTTTTTTCTATGTTTTACCCACATTAATCTCTATTTTATGTCTTTGGGGTTGTTTTCATATTGTTTCCAATGTGATTAGGCTATTTCTTGTCTAATTGTAATATCTTTGTTAATTTTAGGATCAAGGCCTCCAGCGCGCTAGCGGCTCGTTGGAAAAATTCTAATCTTATGGACTCTTGCTCGCTAGCGCGCTAGGGAGACCAACTGGTAAGTTGGTGCTCTCAGTCATTGTGGCCACCGCGCTAGCGATCAAGAGTCTCTAAAACTCTGCTCTTAGGTACACTGGCCAACGCACTAGCACAAACAGCCAGACACGATCTAACAGCTTTTGTGGGCAACGATTTTTCTTTATTTAAGTGCGGTAATTCTTTAGATTAACTGGGCCAACAGTGTAAATTAACTCACCTCTTCTTCTTGGCATTTCTACATGAAAAACAAGATGAATGGTTAATTTAATGAATTAAATGTCAAAAAATAATTTTTTTGAACTATTCAATTGGAGAGGACAAAACCTAAAACATTAGCAAAGTTATTTAATTATGTTATATAATATATATTGTATCCACCTGTCAAGTTGTTGCCCACTTGGTGTGAACGGGGTTGCCCACTCATCAAGTGGAAGAATATTTTATTCATTTAATTTATCTATTTAAGGATGTAATCAGTTGTTCATTTGGATCAATCAATGAAGATAAACATATAATTCTCTTTTTGTTTTCTCTCCGTTTATAACACGTTATCAGCACGATGTTCTCCAATGGTGCCATTGTTGGAGATATGACTAGAGATGCCAGAATCACAACAGATCTACTCTCCAAACTCTTACAAGCTCCCTTATCTTCTTTCCCTCTTCCGGTGACCCTCTTCAGATCAAGGTTGATTGACATCATGCCAGGTCAACGGTGATGATGCGGTTCTCGTCGCCATGGTATAACGTCGTAACTGGATTTGAGTATGGGCTTCGCCAGAAACCACACTCTATCAACCTTCGACCAAGATCTTCTGCAACACTCTCCAAAACTCCGCTCTCCACAACTTCCGACCTCAACCAAATCGTCGCGATTTCAATCAACATGTTAACCACCGCCGAATCAACACGCTCGTCTGACTGAACCTAAGCTACTCTCGTTCCAAAGCAATTTTCCCCATTTTCTCCAAGAATCAGGATCCGCAACGACGACGGATTCATTTACAAGTAAAGAAAAGTGCGCGAGACTCAAAAAAGAAGTTGAAAAGTAGGCATGAACGCAAAAACGAATGAAAAATGGAAGAAAATAAAAATCAATTTGATATTCTCTAAAGCTTTCTTGTTAGTTTGATCTTCTCTTTAAAGCTGACATGATCTGGTGGCGCGAGTGGTTCGCCGAGGTCGTCCGGCTTCGACCAAAGGTCCGATGTTACCAGCACAGGTGTTCCTGCACCACCACTTTAGAGTCGCAACCACGCCACCGCCACTAGCTACTATCACTATGCCTGACTTCATGAATTTGTTAGAGAAAGGCATGCCGAAGTTCGAACTTTTCGATTACCGTTGATCGGAGGAGACAGTAGTCGAACGAAATATAACACTTCTCAAGCATCGATTTTTTTCCCCTCAACATAAGCTTTGTTCACCAATTCTATTATTAGCGTCCTGTTCGTCATTGATGCCTTACTCAAAGTAGCATCAAGATCGTCAGGGGGAGTATTAGATTTGGGTGGCGAGAAGTTTTACGTGAGCCATGATTTCGTTAACATGATGTGAAAACGCACGCAGTTTCTTGCAGAGCGTTCTGGCAAGATCTAATGTCACACCCCGCTGATGTGATGGGTACCTCCTACTCGAGCGTACCCCAGCCATAGCACCACATAATATTGTCCCATCCTGGTGTACAGCCCGCCACACAAGGACGTCTCGTACCCCCGGATCATTTGTCTACACTGTTCACACATGAACAATGTAGGGTCTCCCTCGGATTCGAACCTCAAACCTCATATAGGTTGATTTCGCAATTCGAGTAACCACTGAACCAACTGGCTCAGTGTAGACAAATGATCCCGGGGGTATGAGACGTCCTTGTGTGGCGGGCTGTACACCGGGACGAGACAATATTATGTGGTGTTATGGCTAGGGTACGCTCGAGTAGGAGGTACCCATCACATCCGCAGGGTGTGACAAAAAATATAAGGCCTTTTTGTCACACTCCGCGGATGTGATGGGTACCTCATCGAGCGTACCCCAGCCATAATACTACATAATATTGTCTCATCTCAGCACACAATCCACTCAACAGTGTCTAGTACCCTCGGGATCATTTGTCCACATTGTTCACACATGAACAGTGCAGAACCTCCCCCGGATTCGAACCTCAAACCTCATATAGGTTGATTTCGCAATCTGAGTAGCCACTGAACTGTGAGGTACCCATCACATCTGCGGAGTGTGACATCTGAGGAATTGTATTATTCGGATCTTGAGCTTCCATGTGAAAACGGGTTCGTTTATGTTGATCAATGTGTATCCGTTTTTCGCTTACAGGGCGGGTCTGAAGCAAGTAGCTCTGGATTACATTATGTTTCAACTGAACCAAGGGATAGTGGATCCAGGCGACGAATTTGCGGTACGATAATATGTTGTTTGTGCACATCGATGCAGTTCAAGCTGTTTTGGCTTTGGTAGGGTACAAGAGAGTATGCGAGCAGGTTTTGGAGACTGGTTGGCTTTCGAAAGGAAAGGAAGATGAGATCGGAGCACTGCCAGAGAATGCGAAGAAGTACAGAACAAAAAAAAAGGTGGTGTGCATAGTGAGGAAGAAGATAGAAAGACAAAATAATATATAATAAAAAATAATAAGAAAAGATGGTGTTGTCGATGGATGAAAATAGGAAAAAATAATAATAATAAGATAAAAAAAATAAGAAAAGGTGGTGGTGTTGTCGGTAGAGAAAAAGAAAAAATAAAAAAAAGGTTGCAAGTGGCAGCAAATGGAAGAAAAAAAATGATGTCGACGAAGATAACATAGTTTATATAAATAAAATAAATAAAAGTTGTCGGTCCGCTCACAAACTTTGCTTCCTCCCATTATTCGCCTGTGCACATGGTACCGATTACTCTTCAAAGGTTTAATCAAAAGGTACTTCAAATATTTTTTTATTATGAAAATTATTTTACGAGACTCTATGCATGTCTAGATTGGTTACCACTTGTGAATGCACACCATTTCTACTTGTGCGACACCCAGAGACCTATTAAAATAAACATGCATCACTTATAATATATAATAGATTGGTCTCTATTATGAATGGTGGTTGTAAGGAGAAATATTTAAAATATGATAACTACATTATAATGATGTGATCGGTGTTAAGAATGACACCAAATAAAGTGGATCCACCAGACGTCACTACATGCAGTAGCGCCACTGTAACACAAAACATTTATTTATGATCAAGGGGACCACCTGTCTAGATTACAATAAGTAAATTGCGGTAAACTTCACATATTTTTATTGCATGCGGTAAGTTTTATTCTTTTATTTGATATATTTTATTAAAATTACATAGCTAAAAGCTATGTAAGAATTATTTTATATATTTTGTTCATAGCTCGAAGTTATGTTGTTATACATTGATTCATACGGAAAAATGTTGTGGCAAAAATATTTTATAGCTTGAAGCTATTCAGAGAAAAAAATATTTTCTAGCTAAAATTGTAGAAAAGGTTTATTATGGTTGATTGCACCTGAAGTTTCAATATCAAAGAAATGTCAATATTGTGATCTTTAATCCAAAATTTTTATGATCAAATGCAGTGAAGTTGCAAGATCAAATTTACATGAAAAGGGCATTTATAGCCTGAAGCCATTGAGAAAGAATTCTGCATGTTATGACCAGAAGTCATGTGAACAATAATTTATAGCCTGAAGTTATGTAAAAAATTTTGTATTGTATGAAACTATATAGATGTTTTGTTATATAAAAGACAAAAATAATTTATAACCAGAAGTTATTGAAAAATATTTTTTTAGCTAGTAGCTATATATATATATATATATTCAAATTTATTATTTTTATAGCTGAAAATTATATTAAAATTTCATATTTTCATAACTAGAAGTTATATTCAATTTAGTATTCTCATAATTAAAAGTTATGTTAAATATATTATTTTAATATTCAAAAGCTATATTGGATTGATAATTATTTTAATAATATTCCATGCAAGATCACATGAATTTTGTCCATGAGACCAACATATTTGTAGATTTGTAAATTAGCTTGAAGCTAATATAATGTATTATTACATTTTATTTTATTGCTTGAATAATTGTTTATAATTAATTAGTCTTTTCAATTATTTGATGCAATTGTTTTAACATTTTTGAATTTATTTCTTGTATGAAATCTCATGAGAAAGACTTGTAACCTTTTATTTACAGGTTTATCACAATTAATTGCACATGAAGTTGCAATATTATAATCATATGAACCTGAAGTTTATTATGATCAAATAATGAATTGCACGTGTTGTTGCAATATTAAAGTTTCATGAGATAAACTATATATTAAAAAAGACATTTTGAGAAAATATAATCTTATCCCTGTATGTGCTCTTGAAGTAATAATACAAAGAATGTAAAAGTCTTCTCCAGTAAAATTGTAATAAAGATCACTATGCATGTTGTCACGAGTACCAAAATGGGGTACATTTTTTGCCCTTTGCAGCCCCAACACTCCAACCAATCCGGGGTTGGATTGCTAGCAATTACCCTGCAAACTGAGGTTGCACTACCTGCAATTCGCCTTGGCCACTCGTGATGCACTAGGTCCGACCTAATCTCAGCAATATAACCTGATTTCGCCGAGTATTTGGCCACCAAATGACGTCTTACTTGACGATTACCTTGGCATTCTTGCGTTCACTCGGTGGATTACCGATACAGTAGCAATCCCCCTGCAATTTCACTAGTGTTGCCCGAGTAACGACACAAAACTCAATCTCAGCGAACCAGCTCGATATATCCGAGTATTTTGCACCAAATAACTATTCACTCAGCAATTACCTGAGGATTCTTGCGTTCACTCGATGGAATCTTAACGCACTAGTTAATTGCCTACAACTGCATTACAATCACCGGGTAACAACACAAAACGCCAAGTAAACTGAAAGATAACTGCAAACTCTCAAAGTAGGCACCAAGAACTATTTGATTAGCACAAAATCGGAATTACATACATTCCTCCTGGTGTTTCCCAAGCACCAGGGGTTGGCTATTTAAAACATTAGCCTAAGGTAGTTACAATAACCACTCAAGGACACGTCCCTTTTACATGAATTCCCTCAATTCCCCTGAATCTGAGCCCTCCACATGTCATAACCACCCCTAGGTTATTCCATGAGCTACCACCTAGCAGTTAGTTACCCAACTACCTGCTAGCTTGATGCCACATGTGAGATCACCTCAATTCCCATGTGTTGGATGCCCATAACCGTTTATAACCGCCTCCATCAAGGCCTTCCTTGGCTGCCACATGTAGGGACGTGATCTCTTAGGTAGTTATGCCCCCAATAACCACCTGTATACTTGTCTCCTCACAAGCATCTTGCAAGTTACACTTGTAACCGCCCATGACACCACCTTGCTGCCACTTGTCCTCATCTTGGACTAAAGGTAGTTATAGACGCCCCATAACTTCCTCCACACATTTTCCATGTGCCAATTGCCATGAAACTGAATCCATAACTGCCACTAGGTGTCCATCACCCATGCTTGACACTTGGGTCAACTCCCATGTGCCACTTGTACCACTGTCCAACTAGCTGCCACACTCCTTGTCCAGCTACACTTCAGTCCGCACCTGCACATCAGGCTTGCACCAATTTTCCAGCTCCCTATGAGCTTGCACATTCGCCCATACACTGGTCACACGAACCACCAAGTCCGAGTTGCAAGTGTTCCATCTGAACACTCCCTTGGCTGCACCACGCCATCACTTTGAGCACAAACCAAGGCTCAAATGCATGCCATTACCCTCGCCACTAGGCAATGACCCTTCAATTTCAAGTTCAGCAATTAGGGGTCTAACACACGTCCACTTGATTATGTAACATTCCCTGAAGTGAATATTATTTTGATTATTGATCATGAATGACATATAAATATGAGAAATGTCATAATTATGGATGAATATGGAAAAAGCTATAAATAAATTATTATGAGAACCATGATAGTTCCAATTATTGGAATATGACTACAACCATATATTTGAAATAGATCTATTCTATTCCACCAGAAGTGAAACAATCCTATTGTAGCACAAGATAAAGGTTTATAGAATAAACCAAATGTTAGCATATCTATGTGTTTGCTTTAGGCGTGGAATAAGAAAAATTGGTGACGTACATGTTGTACACAAAATATTTAATTGATCTATTAAACCTCAATAAAGGAAAGTAGTTGAATTGAAAATATATTCTTGGCTCTAGAAGAGCAAATATTATGTTGTCAAAATGAATCAAAAATTTACAATAGTGATGTTTTATAACATACGTGTAGATCCAGAAGATCTTGGACGATTTTAAGGATATTTAAAAAATAGATATCACATTGCTTCATTTTGGGCAAAAGAAAATTTTGGAAAGATTTCTCATTTTAATTTTTGGCTTTTGAGGTCAATTAAACAATTTATGATCAGGAACAAGAAATTCTTTGACATAAATATATATTGGCCAAGATTGAAGACCATTAATGACATTTTTCATAATAACAATAGTCATTTTTATGACACAATTTTCTTGCCATTCGGGGAGATTAGCCAATTTCAAAAGAATGACGTGCAAAATTGGTAGAATGCAATATAAGTCAATGTAAGGCAATCTTCCCACCATTAGGGGGAGAAAATAAAAGTGTCAAAAGAATGACATGAAAAATTGCTTAAAATGCAATGTAAACTAATGTGAACCAGAAGTTCAAATGATAAGTTAAAGTGAATGATAAGTTCACATAATCAATCATTTGCAAAAAAAATTTACAAATCAATTCACTGATATATTTATATTGTCCTAAAAGACAATTTACAAATGACATACCTGAAATGTGGTTGATTGGTCAAATCAAAGGACATGACTTCGTAAAGAGGAAGATACATACAAATGATTGATAAATGTATAAATTTTTCAAAATAAGGAATGGATTGACAAACAAATATTGCATGAAAAAATATACCTTGAAATAGTATGTGTATCTCCTGAAGAAATATAATTGAAAAATAAATATACCTTAAATTAGTATGATTGGAGAATTTATACTCTTTAAGAGAAATAAATATTAGAGAATTCTTAAACTGTTTATATTTGCATCAATTCACATTTGAAGGCTATGAAATAGAAATATTAATGTTGCTCCTGACAATATTTTAAAGTGTCCTTTGATATTATAGGATCCCAAACCATAAAAATATGAAAGATTGTCGACATTAAAAAGGTGGAAAGGAGCTGGTTCAAATATAGCTAAACTCGTTAAAAAATCAAGAGCTATTTGAACCAAAAGTTCGAATACCTAAGAAGGTAAATCATATTAAATATACATGAGAAAATATATTAATCTATGGATAATAATGATATACGTGAAAATCCTTAAAATATTTATGAGTTATACTTGAAGCTTCAAAATGATGATCCCTGAAGAATCTAGAAGGCCTGAAGTACGTACTGCATTAATATTCATATTGATCAATATGCATATACATTTTCATAATTGTTATGAGTGAGCATTCTAACAATCATATTTGCATATGCACTTTATTCATTTCATATATCTACTTATTTGCATATGTTAAAACTCCTAAAGAGTTTTATCAAGGTGAAATTTGAGATGAAAGATCTTAGAAAAACAAATTGTTGTCTCGACCTGTAGACTGAGAATTTTCAAAGTAGAATGTTTGTCCATTCTATCAAATGTATTAAGAAATTTCATATGAACAAAACACATCAATCAAATTCCCCAATATTGTGAGATCACTGAAAGTGATGATTTTCGCCTTCATTAAAATAATGAAGAGCTAGCAGTTTTAAAGTACCATGTCATGGTGCAATAGACGCACTTATATACAAAACTAAATATTATTTTCTATGTCAACATGCTTGTAGGATATAGCTCCACCAAATTAAAATGGTGCTAAGCATGAATTATATTATCTTCAAGAAAGCAAGTGATGCAAGTCTATCTTACTTAAGAAAGAGAAATACAAAACTGGTTGAATATGCAAATACTGAATATTTGTCAGACCCACAAGCACAATTTCACTCAGGGTGATATTGTTATATCATGAAGATCTGTAAAGCAAACAATAGTTGCTACATCTTTAAATCATACAGAAAAATATTACAATTCATGAAGCAATTCGAGAATGTGTAATGATGAAAGTTATAATTCTCGAGAATCATGAGAATTATTTCAATCAGAGACTCTCTTACAATATTATAAGAAGACAATTCTGCGTGTATTGTACAATTATGAGAAACTTATATTAAAGCCGACAGAACCCAACATATTTCACAAAAAGTCTTCTTCATACATGAGCTACAGAAGAATGATGAGATTGAAGTCTAAGCAAATAAAATTAAGTAACTTATTTATCAAAGCTATGTCAATTATAAAGAAGATTATATCCACTATCAAGTTGTCACCCACGAAGTGTGAACGAGGTTACCCACTCATCAAGTGAAAATAATATTTTATTTATTTAATTTATCTATTTAAGGATGTAGTCAATTGTTCATTTGGATCAATCAATGAAGAGAAACATATAATTTTCTATCTGTTTTCTCTCCGTTTATAACAAATTCCTTGTTATTGTTATTTAAAGCATAATTTAGTGTGCTCATAAAAAAAACGAAAAAAAAAACATAATCTATTGTAATTTTAGGCCTGAGACCCACTAAAAAAGCTTATGCTCACCATGCCAGGACTATTATTCTAGTTTGATAGTGATCTAACATGATATTAGAACCCAATTTCTGTGTCAAAGTTCAAACCTTCTATGCAAACTTATCAACTAAAAAAAGTGAATAGTACCTGCACAGGTAGAACATTGAAGACAATGTAAACTGCTATAACCTAATGTTCTTAACATGAATCAATAAATCTGCATAAAATTTCTGTTCTTTTTTTAGGACTTGTAAGCACACAAGTTTAGATCTACGTAACTGAAATAAATAGACTTGATTTTCTAGGCCTATAATCAGTCTTTATACATTCTAGGATACTGAAAAGAGCTAGCTCACACAGCAGGGAAGTTTTATTCATCCTTTACTCATCCATCAAATCATGCAGAAATATAATTGAGAAAAAAAAAAATGGAAGAGTTTTTCAAAGATGTAAAAAAGAAGCAAAAGTGGGATTACAAAGGGAAATATACAAAAAATACCAATGGAAGTAGTCAATATCAAATATGGAAGTATTGATAAATAGAAGCTTTTCTTATCAGTCAGACTCAGCACATGATCCATTGGGCATTTAAACTTACAGAAACATATGATAAAGCCTTCAGCAACTAGTACCTATAGTAGAAATTAACCCATTTAAAATTCAACTTTAAATGAATCACACAATTCATGCTCATAAAAAAGTTTTTACATAATCATAATCGAGAAAAGTTAACAGCTCTCTCATTTCCCACCTACTTACAACAATAAGCATAAACAAAACACAAAAATGTATAATATAACATATATTTCTAGGCTTCAGTAGAAGAAACACATAATAGGAGGATCCATGTCTTTCTCACTGGTTTATCATTTTCCAAAGATCGTTGCATATTTCCACTGGGGATGCATTTGATTGCTCAAATTCAAACTTCTCAACAATCTTTCTATCCCTTTCCACAATATCTATGCTTGCCTTAAGGATAATTCAATCTCAAAAGGTTGCAGTGATATCTAAATAATACTCAAAATTTTAAACAGAAGAAAAAAAAAACCGAAAAGAAAAACAATATCAGGATAAACCCACCAAAAAAACAAATTCCATGCATCTCCT
>JAYMFD010001337.1:0-21086 GCA_035771175.1 Paratinospora sagittata
ACCCTTCAAAGTTCTAAAGAATAAAACATTCATGAGTAGACATAATCTTTTCTTAAATAACCAATGCATTACAGATGAATGTCACTTGTTCCCTTGAGTTAGTTGTATGTTTTTGAACTTGAGAATAAGAGTAATGGAGCAAGACTAGGATGATGGAGGAGAATTGAAAAGAAATTAATAGTATTTGAGAAAATGAGAAGTCCACACCTTTGACTGAGCAGAGGAATCAAAACGAAAATTTGAAGTAAAAAAAGAAAAAAGTGATCATGATGGCACATAGAGTGCTCATGATTGTCACTGACTATGTGAAATTGGCCATATCTTTTTGACTTAACAGAGTAGTTAGACAGGAACAAGACTGCCTCTAAATTCTAAAATGGAGTTCCTGAAGAAGGTTAAGGGAAAAACCATAAAAACAAAAAAGTCACTGGGTACCGTTGGTTAATACACTTTTCTTTATATAAAAGTATAAATGCTACAACAGTCTCCATAAAGTAGAGACTCCTTAACTTCTATAAAGCTAAACCATTCAAAATATTTATGATTTAAAACAGCCGTAAAGCCTTCATCTTGCTGAATTGAGTACTCTGTACATTATTTAGGTAATTAATAAAGTTCTAAAATTATCTCCAATATGATGTGTTCACATGAGATACAATCAAATTTTAAAAAATAATACCTGAGAGAGTAAATCCGCTGCTACATGAACTGGGCTGGCATGTTTGTCTGCTATAACCAGAACCTCTGATGGACCAGCAGGCATGTCTATTGAAACCATGGCTTCACTGTTCTGCAGTCAGAAAAGGAGAGAACGAGACAGAACTAAGATACAACCAGTGATGAGCGCAATAGGAACTTCAAATTAAGTTTCCAGAACTAAAAATAGAAAACAACTGCATGCCTGAAGAATCATTTTTGCAGCTGTGACATATTGATTTCCCGGCCCAAAAATCTTCTCCGCCTGCAAGTTACAATGAAAATTGATATAAAAGAACTTAATTAAATAAAGTTATATCGGAACAAAAGTTATAATATCACTTCAATTTCTCATATCACTAACATAATGAATAGCTTATTAAATAGCCCTTAGTACAAAGCTAGACGTCTAAACCTATACATTCCAGTTCCTTGTATTTGATTATCCAGTCAGCTTATTTATTTAACAATTTTGTGGAAATTCTCTTTGTTGGCACTCATTGTGTGTCCTCATCCATAGCTGAGGGAAATGAGAAAAAGATTTTTTTAAGGCTGGGAAAAGTTCTATATTGGCATTAATGGAAATAAAATGGCTATACACAAGTTAATGCTTCAATATATCAATGAAATCTTACAATCAAAGCCTTTCTCTGTTAATTACTCCACAAACTCCAGTTCCCTTGTTTCAATTATCAGTGTAACTAAATGGAGGCTCTCCTTGAAGCACCTCGAAACCTAATCATCACAATACAGCTCATCTTAGAAATAATAATTTCACTTACACCTCCATCAAATCCTCGACGGATTCATGTATTTATGTTCCCTGCGATTTGACCATAATCTCACTAGTATCTTCCAAGTACCAAATAGAAACCCATTATGGCCATCATCAAAACAACCTAATTAACAAATTTTCTCACCCTCACATCTCTTATACGCCTATCCTTGTCCTTAGACAACTCAATGGCAGATAGGGATTTCTCCTTACCACATTCTTGATTAGGAGTTGTTGACATGTTAAGGGAAAATCTCAAGTCACAAAGGCAGACTATCTAAATCAATTCCACCAAGTACAGTACTAAACTAATAAAGCATACTGTGAGGTTTGAGTACAGCTTGTGACCCCTTTTGCTTCATCCCTCTGGTATTCACAAGGCATTTGCAACATTAGAGGAGAAAGGAAATACATCAAGCCTACAGATTTTGCTTGTTTTGATCTCCATGATCTTTGTACCATCAAGATTTTCTCCTTCTAGAAAATTTACTTATGTTTGATACGGAACTACATGAATGACAATCAATTGCTGAACTAATATTGAAGAGCATGGTAAAGCATGCAACATCAAATAATTATGAAGGAAAATTCTAGGAAAGGTACCTTCGGGCAAGATGCAGTCCCCCAAGCCATTGCTGAAATGGCCTGCAGAGCAAAAACACACAAGGTTCCACAAAACTATTAGAGAGAAAGTTAACAAGAAGTATATCATAATGATGTTAAGTTGGTTGGAACATTTCAGACCTGTGCTCCCCCAGCTTTAAGGATATGAGTAACACCAGCTTTTTTGGCACAATATAACACCTCCTGCAGTAAGAAAGCGCAAGCTTGTGATGTAGGAACGCTAATCCCATAATAAGGTTTCTCACGTTTCTCACAAGGCACAAACAAATACCTTGCAGATGCTGCCATCTCGACTTGGAGGCGTTGCAAGAACAACAGTTTTGCACCCTGCAATCTGAGCAGGCTGGTGTACAGAACAAAACCAAAATGTCAACCAGATATGATCACCTCGATTATCTGATATCACGGCGAACTTAATAGAATGATGAAAAAGCAAAAATGACATGAACGGTAAAGGACATACCACTGCAAGCATCAGAGCGGTTGAAGGTAAAACTGCAGTTCCCCCTGGAACATAAAGACCAACAGAAGCAATGCACCTTGCCACTCGTTTGCATCTAACACCCTAACCAACCATAAAAAGGGCTTTGTGAGAGAAAGTTAACAGAAGTTCAAAAAATCACTTGTGCTTTTTATTTCATTGATCTCACAAAAAACAGCCTCACTCGCAAGAAATACCAAAAATTTACAAAGAAATAAAAGAACCGAAAAACAGGAAAATGCAATACTTTCATGTTCTCGACATTTTTCTCAGTAACTTTCTGAGCAACATGAAATGCATGTATATTGCTGTATGCCACATCAAATGCCTCTCTAACAGCAGGATCCAGCTGCATTCCAAGCACAACAGAAAAAAAAATTCTATCATCCACAAGTAATGGCATAAGAAAAATAATGTCATTGGTCATCACAAGTTGCAAAACCATCTCAAAAGTATAATGTATAAACATAAGATTGCACTTCAACATAACTTGGGTCAAATATTTGTTTTCTTTCTAACTAAAACGAAACTCTTTTCAGAATTGGGATAGAAAATAGGAAAAGATGTGTTCAGAACACTCTCAAAGAGTTTAGGTGCTACAATAAACATTGTAACGACATATTTTAATTGTTCAAATCCCAATTTCTACTGTTGATTGACAATTTCAACAAATTTCTTTTTATGCTTTAGAGCGCGCATGTGTGTGTGTATACTGATACGACATGTTATAAAGAACTTTAATTTTTCCCTGAAGACACTCTTGAGGTTTTCATTTACAGCAACATTTTATCATTGTGAGCCATAAACTTCTTCTTACTAAAGACTAAATCAACTATTAGGGTCGGTCATATAAATATTGCTCTGCTTAATATTTGTATTTTGTCTGCATTGTTTTCACTAGAGCTACCTACTTACCTAATGAAACTCTTCTCTTTTATCTGGCTCTAGAAGTAGCAATGCAATCTCGGCATCGATACTGGTAGAATTAAAAAATAAAAAATAAAAAATAATGGTCTCTAGTCTTATTATATCATACATAGTTATACATACCAGAACTGTAGACCTGTGTGCATGAGTGGCACTGTTTGATCAATACAAATTGGACCTATGTAGCCACTTTGCAAGTTTTAATTTAAAATTTAATGGGTTAAGTTTTAAAAGATTCACAAACAGGAAAATGTTATTTGGTTTATTGGAGAATGAATGTTAAAAATGCATTGTTTTCTTGGTACTCTGAACAAGTCAACTTCAATCTATAAAGCATAATTACATCTATTTTTTGTTTGATTGTTTTTAGTTGATAAGAAACCATCCAAAGATCTTGAATTAATAAAGCATATTACGACTCTTTGAAAAGCAACTTTATATGAAGGTTAACTTGCCTCGGGATCTGAAAGATCAGCAACTCTCTCAACTAATTTTTCCAGAACAACTTTGTCAAATCGTGCAGTGTAACTACAAAATATATTGAAAGCTCAGCAACAATATCCTGACATGTGGATTATTGAGCTACAAAATAAACCTGAATATGATGGAAAAGATCAAAGAAGCACCAACTCGATGACCGCAGCATCCCCTCTATTCCTTACGTCATCAACAATTGGGTTTACCTGAGAATATGGTTGCCAGAATGCAGGAATGAAGGCAGTGAGTAAAGTTAATCATCCAATAAAAGTAAGATCGTATTTTCTGTTAAGTCATCTAAGGAGAGAAAAAATGGACAAAAAGCTCACCGTACTAAAAATGGAAGAGAAATCTATGCGAGGACGAGCCTTGAGCCTGTCAACCTCAGGCTTATTCAGCTCTGACAGCCTATAAGACTTCATTGCACACTTGATAATGTTACTCCTTAAACCTGTGACATTGGCAGCCAAAAGAAAGGTAGAAAGGATGAAATTGGATCACTCCATGAAGGCAGCGAAACATAAGAGTGCGCATTTGATGCTCTTCTCAAAGAAAAAAGAAAAAGAAAAAGAGTGTAACATTTGATGCTAGTAAACACAAAAACATGAAACAAACGCATCAACGAAACACATAGAGAACTGAGTAAAAATGTCAATTGGATCGTTGGATGCCATTGGAGCAAGAATAGATCTATCAAATAGGTATAATTTAGTGGAAGGTCAGGAAATTATGATAGACCAAATAACAACGCATGCTCATGAGGTTGATTGCTTTGGTAAAGATTATTTTCCCAAATGACCATAGCAAAAGATGAACTTCTTCTAACAAATCTAACTTTTCAAATTGCAAAATCTAAAGCATTATCATGTAACCCCAAATTGAAATTCACATTGACCATGATTAGAAATTTTTAGGAAGAGCTTATTAGTAAACGGCCACCAATACCCCAGTCAAGCTGGTAATTGTTATTGCAGCAGGAGCTAAACTATGGGTGTTCTTCCCCTGACTCAATGGCAAAGAATTTCATTCTACCTACCATATGTTTTGATTTCTCATAAATTTTATAAAATACCATCAGACACCAATCCTCGTTTACCCATACCCGTTGAAAGAAAGTGAGTAGCTTCTTATGAACCTCTTGAAAATGATTCTGATCAGGTTCACACCTTTATGGTTTATTAGAAGTAGAAAGCATACCGCTGAGATCCTCATGGGCAGAAAAAAAAAAAAGCTACAGTTACTATTATTGCCTAGTCTGTGTTAAGGTGACCTTATTGTTGCGAAAAATTCTAAACTCGTGAATTATAGGAGGGACAAACACCGCAAATAGGGACTAAAGCAAGTGTCAAAATCAATGGTACCCATATTCCTCAAAATTGCGCATACTTTGCTAAGATATGTAAATTGTTAAAAATCCTATCTGGCAACACTCAACGCTTCCTCCATTACCTTGGTGCTAAAATTGCATCCATTTGGCTCTCAACCTCAGTTAACCAAACTTGAGGCCACCTCAGGCAAATGGGCTCCCTCCGTGTATTTGCAATATGAAAAGGGCTAAGAGTGGCAATACAATGCTTCTATATACTTAAGAAAACTGGCCCTATTTGGTATAGGATTTAAAAACAGTTTCATGCTATCAAATTGAAGATTCTCAGAAAACTTGTTTGGTTAAACTGTTTTCAGAAAATTCAAAAACTATTTTTTTGTAAAACTTAACTCTAAAAAATTTGTAAGGAAAACAATAATATAATTAAAAAAAAAAAAGTTGACTTCACTGTTTTCTTAAAATGAACTCTAAAAGCAATTTTTTTAAAAGAAAAGTGTTCTAAGTCACATCCAAAGTGTACATCACCATTATACATCATTAGATTGTCTCGACTCATGTGCCAATAGTCCCAATACATGATTCAAATCACTCCAATGGTGAATGTACACCATGAATATATACTTTGGATGTCAGTGTAGCATTGTTTTTTTTTTAAAGAAAAAAAAAAGCACTTATTTTTAAAAAGAGTTTTTTTTTTCAATTGAATGCCAAACAGGCTCTTAGATTTTTCTTGCCTACTTTAGCAGCAGCATTAAACCCCCCCCCCCCCCCCCCCAAAAAAAAAAAAAAAACTTGTCTTTGAATCTAAAAAATCGTTAATGGAAGTTTTTTCAATTGGATGCCAAACAGGCCCTTAGATTTTCCTTGCCTACTTCAGCAGCATTAAACCCAAAAAAAAAAAAAAAACCTTGTCTTTGAATCTAAAAAATCGTTAATGGAAGTTTTTTCAATTGGATGCCAACCCGGCCCTTAGATTTTCCTTGTCTACTTTAGCAGCAGCATTAACCCCACGCCCCCAACAAAAACAAGCTACAATCTTGCACACCAAAAACCCCTCATTTTCACACAATCCCCCCAAAAAACTCATCTTTGAGTCTAAAAAATCGTTAATGGAAGTTATAAAAAAAATTTCCAAAAACTGAGATTGATGATTACCTTCAGTAGTGGCGGAGAAGCTCAGGCGACGAGTACGAACGCACAACTTGTTCGAACCACCGAGATTTCCAAGTCCTGGAACCGTGAATCTTTGAACTAAGAAGTTGGTCCGATTCAAGAACGCCACCGCTTGAATGTCCATCCACTACTACCTTCCAATCACAAACACCGCAAAATAAGAATTAAAAAATATAATAAAATAAAAAAAAGGTGTTGAAGATTGAAGAAATGGAAGAGCTTGGAGGGATTGAAATGAGAGAAAGAATGAGATTGAGAAAGGGAAATTATATGGAAAAAAAAAAACTGTGGGCTTACTTACTGCTTCTTCCAGCAGTAGAAGCGTGCTGAGTCGAGTCTCGCGCCTCACACACCTTGCTTCAGTCGAAGCGTGAAAGTCAAACAAACTCCTTAGTAAAAATAAAAAATATAAAAGGGAAATAATATGAAAAATATGGAAAACTTAGAACACCGAAAATTCTCTCTCATACAATGTTTAACAGGAAATAAATCAAAGAATAATTATTAACTAAGTCTTATACACACCAATATTACAAAAAAAAACTCTTTTAGCGCCTTATTACCAAACTACCCATAAATATATTTTTTTTATAAATTTATTTGACAATTTTATATTTAAAAATAATGAATAATTCATGAATTTATAATAAAAATAACATGCTGTCAAAGAGTATTGGCTTTATAAATAATATAGAAATATAGATATATTAAAAAGTGACAATAAAATTTGATGTATAATTTTAAATTTTTAAATTTGTATGCTATTTTCTAAAATACTCATTGTCAAATGTCGGTGCAAAAATTGATCAGCATAAAAAATTGATGTAGAGAAGAGGAAAATAATATTGCGGACCCACCGAGCTCTTGAAGCTACTGAGCTCCAACCTATTAAAGAGGATAAGAGAGAAAAAAACTTTCGTTAGAAGTACCAAAGTGGTACCTATTTAGGACCTTCCGATATCTAAGTTAGAGTTTAGCTAAGTATAGTAACTGACATGAAAGTTTACTGTATTTAAAAAAAAATTACCCTTTTGAGAGATATTCAAAGATATTTAAATGAAGGGTTCATTCCTCGTAAAGTAGGGACAAGTGGCATTATGGTTCTCCATTTTCAGGTAATCCCCATAAAAACATAACAACTGAGATTTGATGTGGTCTCAACTGAATTTGTGCTAACCGAGATGATGTATAATGATTTTATGAGTTTATTTTTACTTTTGTGCAGACTTCATATAGGGCCTACCTTGTCATGGTTGGGCTCAATACAAAACTCGTCTCAACTGGGTCTTTTTTCAAGAGCACGAGGTTAACTCATAAATCTATTTTTATCAATTTGTATTACATTACACAAATTGCATATATATATAAGACACATTAGATCCAAAGAAGACCACAACAAGGACAGATCAACTCAACTTTAACCAATTATATATATAAAAAAAAAATCATGATCAAGGGCCTTTGGATTTGAGTTTACTACAATTGAGAATTAGGCGTGCCATTGGTTTGGTTTGAACTGATTTAGCAATCAAATGAAATTCCAATTAAACATTGTTGGTTCGGTAAAGTTTGGGCTAATCGGTTTGAACCTTTTTTAACTTATAACAATATTTAATTACAATTTAAAGATTATTTATTTATGATAATATAACAAAATCATCTAATTTTATAAACAATAAACTATATTTCCAATTGTATAACAAAAATATATTAATAATTTGGTATGGGTTGTCCTAGAAAGACTGAATCGTATATCAGTTCGGTTCGATTTTATGGTTGGAGTCAACAATGACATAAGGTTTCCGGATGGAAGCAACGGAGAC
The DNA here is from genome assembly GCA_035771175.1 of Paratinospora sagittata. NCBI lineage: Eukaryota > Viridiplantae > Streptophyta > Magnoliopsida > Ranunculales > Menispermaceae > Paratinospora > Paratinospora sagittata. The sequence continues at coordinate 8,304 of JAYMFD010001337.1, forward strand.
CCGACCCGAATACCCCGAACCGATGCCCCGATTTCTTTGTATGCAAGTCATCACTCTCTCTCTTTTATCGCTCACAGGTCGCCGAACGCAGTAAAGTAGTGTTCTTCTTCTTCTTGTTTGCTTTTAAATTCGCGATCGAACGCAGCAATTCATCTATCTATCTCTTTCATTTTCTTTGGTATTAATTACAGGTCGAACGCATTGGTGAGAAAAGCTCGAAGACATCAAAATCGAGAAAATGGAAGGTGAAGACGCCGTCCGTCGCCGGACCGTAGTCGCCGACTACCGAAAGAAGCTTCTGCAGCGCCAAGAGCTCGATTCTAGGGTTAGAGGAGGTTCGTTCAATCCACAAACCTCAAATTCTTGTTATTATTGATAATTTTTTTATCGTTTTTATTGCTGTAGTTGTTTTTGTTTAGTATTATGTGGAAATTTGTGTTGGAAATTAGGGTTTTGTTGATTGTTTTTTATTTTTTGCGTGGATGGTTTTTCAAATGAGGAAGTTGTTCGGAGTAGTTCTAAGGTTTCGGAATTTCGTTGCATCAGTATTAGAAACTTAGAAGATGGATAAGTTAGTGATCTCCATTTAGTAAAGAAATTTAGTGACGAGGAAACGTGCTTATTTAGAAGAAAAAACTTGCTTATAAGGACATTTCATTCTATGTTTTAGGTTTTATTTCATCTAGGTAAGTTCAATTTGTCATAAAGTGCCACACTTTAACTAATGAAGTGTTATATGTTTGGTTTGAGACTTGAATAAGTCAAATTCAACTTGAAGTTGTGTAATTCTATTGCAAGTAATTTCTATTCAACTCGATGTCTTGTAATTCAATTGCATTGTTGGCTTTGATGGCCAAATTGACCTAAATTCCAGAATCTAGTTATTCGGGGATAAGAGCATCAGCTGGCTGGACATTGTTGATTGTTCTAATTTTCTCTCCGTCTCTCATTGTCTCTCACATTAATGCTACTATCTCTTCTAGTAGAAACAATAGAATTTATTGATAATATAATGGAAAAAAAAAAGTTAGGCATGAACTATATCTCTTCCATCTTTGCTACTATGTCTTTTCTATCTCTATCCCCTTGTTCCCTTTCTCTCTCCTTTTTTTTTTCCCCTCATGTTCTTTTTACTTTGTCGAGTGATATTGTTGGTTATAGCTTTGATGGTTTAAAGCTCTCTTATTTTGTTGTTTGTGTGGTTATTCTGCTTGATTTCCTAGGAAAGTTTTTCGAGACTGGTGAAAGAGACCAAAATGTCTTGGATTTGATGCTGGAAGCTTCAAGCCTTTGAATCTCCATTGCTATACGTGTTACATGCTAAAAGTTATTTATTTATTTATTTATTTTTGGAGATTTAGGGGTTGGACGAGATGTTCGCTTGGAAGGCTAGTACTATTTTAATTGGTGTTGCATGCTCTTCCAACTTATTTCCTCTCAATATTCAAAATTCCCCAAGGGGGTAGCTCTTGCAATTGAAAAACAGATTAAGGATTTCTTTTTGGAAGGTTTGGATGAAGAGGGAAAGTCACATTTGATCAAGGGGAAAGTTGTGTTGAAATCTGTTGATAGAGGACGCCTTGCGAGTAGTAATATATTAGAAAGGTATAAATTCCTAGATTCAAGGTGGTTGTGGCAATTTCTTCAAGAGAAAGAGGCGTTTTGGACCAAAGTTATCTTACATAGACATGAGAGGAGGACCAATGGACAATGTAAGGATTTCCTTTAGAGCTAGCCATAGGAGGCCATAGAAATTCGTATCTTCAACGTTGCATGAGTTCTCTAACCATTTAGTGTTGCAAGTTGGTGATAAGATTTTGGGAAGTTAAATGGTGTGGTTTTGAGAGTCTCACCTTAGATATCCATGGCGTTTTCCTCTTGTCTTCTCTCTATAGTTAACCCATAGCTACCTTCACTACTGATTTTAAACAACCCAATTCCTCTTATTTCCCTTGCTAGAGTTTCCTTTTCTCTAGAAATCTCACCTTTAGTGAGGAGGAAGAAATTGGTTCATTATTTGAAAGACTTGAGAATGTTAGAGAATTAGCCCTTTTTCTAACAATTTCTGTAATTTGTCGTTGTAACTTGTAACTCAACATGTTCAGTGAGAGACATAATGATAATGTGGCAAGTTTGGTAGAGAAGCTCGAGGGACGAAGTTTGTAGCATGTTGAATATTTTGTAGCAGATGTAAATGTTTTCCACTTTGGGCCTTATCACTCTCACGGATTTGTTCCCACGTACACACACGTGCACGTAAGGCTTGTTTGAACTATTCGCTCGGGCAACGACTCGAAGCCTGCCATTCCACGTGGCCCACCCTCTCACGCCGCCTTCAAGGTCCAATTAAAACAAAAGTTCACTAGTTTAAAACAAGCCCTCACTTAAGGCTCAGTTTCCCTCTTAGTGCCCACCCAATGTGGGATTATCACAATCCACTTCCCTTTGGGCTCGATGTTCTTGCTGGCTCACCTGTAGCTCAATTTGAAACTTGGATTTGATACCAAGTTTGATGTAAATTCTTCCTTGGACGCATAGAAACGAAAATAATCAAAGAAGCAAAAGATTAATTTTCTTCAAGAAAAATTCTATAACCTCATGATCAATGGCCTTATTTATACTAAACAAGAGTCCTAAGCTAATAAATAGGAAACTAAATACACAAAGAGAAAGTGCCAAAGTGGGCTAAAATTAACCAAAATGTGGGCTGAAAAATAAAAGGAAATAAAGGCATTTTAAACACAATCCATTATGGCATCCATGCATCAAATCTTTCGCAGCATGTTGGTATAAATGTTAAGGTTTTTGTAGTGTTAGTGATACCACTCAAACCATAGCACTTGATGCTTTTTCTGATGATCGACTTTCCCTTATCCCCACCAAACTAATGCAACCATCTCCACTTTGAAGAGCTTAAGCAAGGGGTAAGGAAGATGACTCGTTCATCCAATGCTTGCGGTAAGGCGTGGCCCACAACAAACAAAGGGGGGAAACTTGCTTGTTGTAGCCCTCTTTTATTGTAGTAGATTAGGCTTGGCAACTAGGGGTGTACACAAGTCGGGTCGGGTCGTAGTTCACCTAAAAATAAGATTAATCCGACCCCTTCAGATGGGAGATATTGATATTGCCGCCCTTTTGGTGGGACCATAGTTATTAAATCGAAATCGAATCGTAAAATCGTTAAGGATGAGATTATATCGAATCGTAAATTGTAAGATTTTTTTCCTATTTTTCAAATAATATGTATAAACAAGTCTAGTACTCATATATGATATATGCATATTTAATGATTCAAAATCTAGGATTCAAAAAGTAACCTGTTGCATGTAGAGGCCTATGCAATTGAAGGTCCCATCTCTTATCAATAATATCCCAAATGGCCTTATATCGTTTCTTCACTCCACCCAAATTTCTTGCAATACTTTCCTTTGCACTGTCCATTGCTTCATATATATAACCCATGGGTGGCCTATCTTCGGAATCAACTAATCGAAGGACCTTCACAAGAGGTACGGTGCTTTTAGTGCAATACTTGAGGGATGACCAAAAGTTTCCATCTGCTAGAATTATGCCCCTCACAACCATGCCCCTCACAACCACTCTATCTCCCTTTTTAACGAAGGGACTCCTTTGCCAATCTTCACAAGCAAACATAACAATCAATGTTGATTGATGTTGGTGCAAACTCTTCATCGTCAATTAGCAGGTGGCAAAATGAGTCACTGCTGGCTTCACTAGACCCCCTCCTCTTGTGAACTTCCTCATCAAATTCAACACCTAGCAGTGATTATAGATGTAAAAAGTGAATCTTCTACACTTTTCAATCACATCTGCATGAATGGGCAGCCTACCAATATCCTCAAGCATCAAGTCTAAGCAATGGGTTACACAAGGAGACCAAAACAAACATTTCTTTTTTTCTTCCATCACCTTCTTTCCAGCATTATCATATGCTGATGCTCCATCAGTAATGACTTGCACCACGTTTTCTTCTCCTACCTCTTCAACAACATTATCAAGAAGATGAAACGGGTTTTCAACATTCTTAACAATATCAGATGCATCAACAGATCTAAGGAATATAGTCCCCTTAGGGCTATTCACCAATGATTGTTTTATTCCTACCATCTGTCCAACCATCTGACATAATTGTGCGTCTCATCATGCTCCATTCATCTTTATATTCTGAAAGCAAACCCTTCACATAGTTCACCACATTTTCAAGTAAAGGGTTTCTAATTTCACGGTAACTTGGGAGCTTCAGTCCATGCCCATATGTAGCAATAGATTGAATCATATCTTTAAAAAAAGGGCTTTTGACAACATTGAAAGCTATGCCATTACAATAAAAAAATTTAGCAATTTTTTGGCACACTTTCCCCCTTTCTTATTTTTTTCCAATGTTCATTTAATGTACTTTGTTTTGCCTTTCCTTTTGCCAACACAAAAAAAGGTCCTTTCTTTTTTTGAGTTTCCCCACCACCAATCTCTCCAACTCCAACATCTTCATCACCACCAACATCTTGCCTTTTACTTGGTCTTGTGTCAAACATTACAATTTTTTTCTTCTTCCTTTTCTTTCTCTTTTCTTTGCAAAAATTTCTTAAAAAATACTCACTTCATAGGGCACATTAATGCAAGTAGGGGTGTCGACGATTCAGTTTGGGTCGGTTTAATGCTCAAACCAAACTTGATCGGGTTCAGTTTGGTTTAGCTTGATTGGGTTATTTCGAATTACCAACCCAAACCAAACCGAACCAAACATAATTGGTTTGGTTCGGTTTGGGTTGATCGGTTCAAAATTTTAATTGTACATACATTAAATAACTTAAAATAATCAATTATATACGTATATATATATATATATATAAAGTAATTCTAACTTTCCTAATGTGTATTTAAAAAAATTGAAAACAATTTTTACTATATATGATGATTATATAATTTTTTATGAGAATGTTTATATCATAAAAGAATCATTGACATTAAAAATATATATTAAGAGTTTTACTTTTAGAATTGGTTCGGTTTAGATCGGTTTTTAAGGCCTCAAACCACAACCCGAACCAAACCTATCAGGTTATATTTTTGTCAAACCTAACCCAAACCAAACTTATTAAAAACCAAACCAAACTGAACCAAACACACCGGTTCAATTCGGTTCGCGGTTTGAACGAATCCATTGACTCCCCTAAATGCAAGGCTTTGCATCCTTACATGTTTTTGCCAAGTGGTGTTTCATCCTAAAAACACCTCCATTGAAATTAGAACCACAATAGTTACGTCTCAAGAGATTCTTGTTGTTTGGGTGCACACAACTACAATGTTGCCATGTCGGATCTTCCTTTCTATTCATCTTTACTTTCAAAACACAAAAATACACCTAAAAATGATATCCAAGCTTCAACAAGAAGTGAAGAAACAACCAAAATAAAAAAAACAGTAAATCCCAGATTTGTAAAAAAGGCATAGATAGAAAATCACTTATCTTTTTCTTATCTTTGATCTTCAAGCTTCGAACACTTCCTTTTTGTTGTAGAAACACTCCGCAAAAGATGGAACTTGATTTGATCGAGAATCGAATGAGATATCAACCATCCAAGTAGGGGACCGCTTTTTAGGGTTTTGAGAGGAAAAAAAAAACAAAGAAGAGTTTTTTAAAAGCTCTTTTTTGTTTCTTTTGGCTTTTATAGGGATGAGGGAACATTAAAATAGGTTTAAAGTAAAAAAAAAAAAAAATCGAGATAGGTCGCGATATTGCGAGTCCTGCGTTTTATCTTGTTTTACGATTTTTTTATTTTTATTTTAATTCAACGATACGATTTAACTCGTAAATGGTATGATTTTAATAACATGGGGTGGGACTAAAGGGAGAGAAGGGGGTGAGGGGCAGGTTATAAATTTATAACTTTTAGGTTTGGTTATAAATTTATGGTTAGGTAAATTTATAACTTGCAAATGACCTTGACTTGTCGAGTCTCTTTATTTGAGACCCGATTGACGCATTTCGTTGTCAATAGAGGAGTGCTATTCAAGACCCAATTTCTGCACACAGTACATTTAGTACATTAGATGTTCTCGAGTCACACAACAATACATGATTCGAGGGCATCCGACATGTACCACCAGGCGTGTGCTAAAATTATGTATACTTAGCATTTTCCATATAACGGATACTCAACAAACAAATTAGTTGGTAACTTCCATTTGTCACGAAGGTTAGTTATGGAGAAACATGCTTGTTTAAAAGAAACTCGTGTTAATCCCACATTTGGATCCAAATGGTTTATAAAGTTTTCTTTTAGGGGCTTCTGTGCAATACTCAAGCACAAATCATTGAAGTCAAGATATTTGGGCTAAGGAGAATAATGAAGAACATGATGCTAAATCAATTGAGAATTTTAGGGTGATTATTTGACATTAAATTATTTGTCTAATAATTATTAGAAGATTGATTACAGAGTTTTACTTATAATCCAAGTATAAAACTCCTAATCTTAGGAGGAGTTGACTTCTTTAGTTTGATGTTTATAAATAGATTAGTTTGTAGTTAAAATAAACATACGTTGATAATTGAGAAATGAAACATGTTAGATCTCTTACGCTTGCTTCCTTGGCTTGCATCACTACCCCCGCCCTCCCTTTTTTGTTTTTTGTTTGTTTTTTTTTTTTTTTGGGGGGGGGGGGGGGGTTCAACTTGATGATTTATAGATGAACTTTCTAAGATGCTGGAAGCCAAAGGTCTTCTTTACAAAGGCTGGTAAACTTGGAGGATATGCCTCTTTGCCACTTATTAGCTCAAGTGGTCAGAAAAGAATTGTTCGGGATTGGTAATACTAATAGTGAAGTCCACCAGGTGCTGTTTTTATCTGCTCTAGGTCAAACAAGTGGATCTCTCTTGACTCTTATATTGGATTGGGGCAAAATGATGTATGGCGAATACTAGACTGTAGATTTCATGTACGCTGAAAGCATATTCACACCTCAACTTAGTCCACCTCTCTGATTCTTTTGTTAAAATCAATCGTGTTTCTGTTATTTCTTTTCCTTTTTTTTGTTGGGTAAAAATGCTAATTTCTGAAGCTCACCATCTTCATCAATTCACAAGGTCATTTGGTATTTTCTTCAATCTTTGAAGCTTCACGTTGACCGATAATGATTCACTCTATTTAGAAGTTGATAATTTAAGTTAGATTGTGTGCACTCGGAATAAAATTGTAATTTTGGTACATTTACATCTGCGTATGAGGCTGTCTTACCCCTCGTTTAGCTTTATTTTATCTATAATATATATTCTCTAGTTTCTTATCAAATACGTGTGTGTGTGTGAATCTGTAATAGGCCATTTATATTACATCTGTACCTAAGGACATTAGTAAATATTGTTTCAATAAATATACTCATACATGAAACTAACAGTCAACAAAACCGGCAATGAACAGTGAGGGAAAATTTACGAGCTGCCAAAAAGGAGTTTGCTAAAACTGAAGATGATTTGAAGTCCCTCCAAAGTGTTGGGCAAATCATTGGAGAAGTTCTTCGACCTCTTGATAATGAGCGCTGTAAGTAACTATGCTCTTACATTTTCAAGTAGGTAACTTTTTTTTTCTTCTGAGAATGCCTTTTCCAAGTGTGATTGCTTTCTTTCAATCCCTAGACATATTTGCATGTCGCTGATATGAGGTTTAAATTTTATCAACCAGTCACAGTCCTTTCTTTGGGATGCTTTGGCCAACGCAATAGAAGCTACTAATAATAAGCCTTTTAAACAAAATGTTTTTTCCAGTGATAGTTAAAGCCAGCAGTGGGCCAAGATATGTTGTTGGGTGCCGAAGTAAAGTAGATAAGGAGAAGCTGACAGCAGGAACAAGAGTGGTTCTTGATATGACCACTCACAATCATGCGCGCCCTTCCTCGGGAAGTAAGTAATGCTAACTTTCTTCAGTACACAAATCAGAATTTTAAACAGTAAATGGGTTGATGCCTTGATGGTGTGTGCATCATCATGTTATGCCTACTGCCTACAACTGAGACTAGATTATGATTTTCTTTGAAGGAAGATATGAGAATTTACTGCATTTTAAGACTTGTGTTTTGAAATTGTTGCCAGGTTGACCCTGTCGTTTATAACATGCTTCACGAAGACCCTGGTAATGTTAGCTACTCAGCTGTAGGTGGATTGTCGGATCAGATCCGAGAACTGAGGGAATCCATTGAGCTGCCTCTAATGAATCCTGAACTTTTCATTCGAGTTGGAATCAAACCCCCCAAGGTGAATTTCATTTTTCCCAAAAGATTTTCTCCACAAATTTTTATTTTTATTTTATTTTTCTTGTTGTTGTTGTTGTTGTTCTTATTATTATTTGGTTTTTCAGCTGTTTGGTCCATTGCCACCCCTTGTTTATTAATACTTCTAGCAGGAAGAATTTCAATGTTAAGCTTGTTAATTCAATTGTTGCAGGGTGTTCTTCTATATGGCCCTCCTGGAACAGGTAAAACCCTATTAGCCAGAGCTATTGCAAGTAATATTGATGCCAATTTCTTAAAGGTAACTGCTTTGGGCTATTTTTGGCTCTCTGACGGTTTTTCCACTTTAATTGGTTCATTTCCGCTTGGTTCAGTACAGAGCATTTTGAAATATTTGATCTGCATTTAGGTCGTCTCAAGTGCTATAATTGATAAGTACATTGGTGAAAGTGCAAGGTTGATACGCGAAATGTTTGGATATGCTCGTGATCACCAAGTAATAACTCAAATTCTTGCACTGCTTTTGTGTCGAGTATTTCTTTTTTTTCTTTTCTTTTTGATAGGAGTGCCACAGCGTTTCTTTCCCTACACGTTTTTTTGATTCTGAATTTTTTTGTGAAGCCATGCATTATTTTCATGGATGAAATTGATGCCATTGGAGGTCGTCGATTTAGTGAGGGAACGAGTGCTGATCGTGAGATACAGAGAACATTGATGGAGCTGCTTAATCAGCTTGATGGATTTGATCAACTTGGGAAGGTAATGCAATTTTGGAGCACCTTGAAAGCAGTTAGTCTGAAAGAAAATATTCATATTTAAGAAGTATTTTGGACACTTGCAAAATCTCATTTGCAAAAATTGGAAATTGGCTGGTAGGTTAAAATGATTATGGCGACCAACCGACCTGATGTCTTGGATCCTGCTCTTCTTCGTCCGGGTCGATTAGATAGAAAAATAGAGATCCCATTGCCAAATGAACAATCAAGAACAGAAATTCTAAAAATTCATGCTGCTGGTATTGCCAAGCACGGCGAGATTGACTATGAAGCAGTTGTAAAACTAGCAGAGGTGAGTACTCTTTCAGCTCTTGGTGAAGCGTGGCAATGTAATTGTCATTGTCTGGTTTGTTAAAGTTTTTTATTGTTTTATGTATTAATTTTTTGCAGGGATTCAATGGTGCTGATCTTCGGAACGTGTGCACAGAAGCTGGCATGTCTGCAATTCGAGCTGAACGTGATTATGTCATCCAGGAAGACTTTATGAAGGTAAGTCTATTTGCAGGGTAAATTTTTTATTTGTTCACATGGAAGACATGGGATAAAATATAACCATGGTTAAGGGGCTTCACCTAGCTATTAAACCTACTCAACTCAAGTCAATGAAAACTTTTTCTAACTACATAGGGTCAGCTATATGAATCCTTTTCTTGTGTTGTACTCTACAAAGGGCTAAGTCTACAATTATATAATTAGTAGTTACTCAATTATCTTTATCCATGTTATATTAGGTCTTTATCTTAGTTTCCTCTAGGCTCTAACTTATTTTGTAATTCTACACTTAAATTGTCAAATGATTTTTATTTAATAGTTTTTCAAAATAAAATTGTTATTCACTTAGCTATTAAATGACTTAATGGATGCCTAATTTATATTGTATTAAAAGAATTTTGTTGGACAAGTTTAGCACATTTTTCTTTTTCAATTTTCCCTTAGCCTTTTTTACTTGTATTAAAAGAATTTGATCAGGACCTTGGTCCAAAAGGTCGACAAGGCATGGTCCTTTTTTTTTTTTTTTTTAACAATTTGGTCCTTATTGTTAGACTGGTCCCTTTCTCATATAGCTAGAGAAAAAAAAATTTCAAGCTGACTGGCTTGCCAAACACACCTATTCTGTCCTTGAGATTATTTGTCAAGGTGAAAATCTTCCAACTAGCTTTTTGGTTTGGTTGTCAAAGATAGTTTTAGGGTGGGTTACCCCCAAAACATAGATTGTGCACATTCCTTGTATAGTGTTTTCTCTCAATTTAGCTCTTTATGAAATTTTCTTTCTTAAAAAAAAGTAGAGAGTGGTTGTATTTGCCGTTATTTGGTCAACATGGAAAGAGGAACTCGTGTGTTTGATGACCAAGAAAGAGAGGTGGAGGGGGTTTGGGATTCATCTTTTTTTCCTTGCATCACTTTGGGTTAGTGCAAGTAAGCTAGCTAGAGGATTCACTCTAGGTGAATGGCTTAGGGGGTGGGCTCCTAGTTTGGACACTTTGTCCCTATAATTAGTGGACACCTCGTCCCTCTTGTAAATTTTGATGCATAGCTTTTACCAAATATATAATATAATACAATTTTGTTTCTTGTCAAAAAAAAAGAAAAAGAAAAAAAAGTAGAGAGTGCTCCTTGAGTATTATATAATCAATGGATATGCTCTATTGAACAAAATGTTGGACAATAAAGAGGCGGCAACATGTTAACAAACTAAGTGCAATTCAAATGTGAATATCAAGATGGATATGTGCTAAAATACTGAAAGATAAAATTTGAAAATGAACATATTCGAGAAATAGTAGGGGTCGCCTCAATGGATATAAAATGAGAAAGAATCAATTAAGGTGGTTTTGACATATATAACTAAGACCCAATGTGCTAGTTTAGTTATAAAGGGCGACCTATTAACAAATTTTGGCACTTGCTGAACTATCATACAAACCATATGCATTCTTGATGTTAAGCTTATAAAAGTGCGGAGTTGATAATTCTGTTGGTACTCGCTCAAATATCACGCTTCCAGTCTAATCTCCAAAAACCCAAAAAAGCAGGTGGGTGGGGGGATCCCACATTCATCTTGTGCCTATACTTTTTTCTCTCTCTATCTTTAAGGAATGCTACGTATTATTCTTCCAGTGGAAGAAACAGTTAGTTACTTGTGACTGATTGGTTTGACAGTGAGAAAGTATAAGTCATTTAAGGCTGGAGTAGGTTTTTTTTTTGTTTTTGTTTTTCTTTTTGAATTTTTTTTTTTATAAATATCATAATCTGAACTCCTGTCTCATGCTGATTCAATTTCTTGCTGCAGGCTGTCCGAAAACTGACTGAGGCCAAGAAGCTTGAGTCAACTGCCCATTATAATGCAGACTTTGGCAAGGATTAGACAAACCATACAGACAGAAACCTGCTGTTAAGACATGGATGCTGAGGCAGTGCATTCTTCCATACTATTGTCCTTGTTCCAAGTACTCTTTAACCCGTGTTGGGTTCTAACAGATGGTTGTTATGACTTTTTTTTGTGGTTCATTAATTTTATTTGAGCTTTAAAGTAATATCCAAGTTGACGAAGATTCTGTGAGTTTGCCCTTGATAGTAAGCTGTATGATGATCATTAATCGTTTCATATTTCATTGAGCTAGCTGAGTATGGGGGACGGTGTACATCCTGAATCTTAAGCCATCAGGAATGAGGCCAAGTCTGACTTTAAATGATAAACTGAAGACAGTTAATGTGTTCTGGCTGGCTCTCTTCTATTAGGTTTTCTGTTTTAATATAAACTCTAATGCAGGCGCATAGTCAACACTGAGGTCTTCTAATAGGTTGACTGAATGATGCTAATCTCCATGGCCATGTTACTTGCCATCAACAAGTAATCTCTACTCTTATTTTTCTTTTCTTTTTTTATATATCGAAATCTATATAAATACCTATGTCTACATACCCATCTCTCAGTCTATCTCTATGTTAATTAGTTTTTGTTCTTACTCTTTGCATTCAACATGGCATTACCTGTGACCATTGAACTCAATTTGATTCTGGCTGTTCTGAAGCCTAAGATTCTCTAAGCAATCTAAAGTTTTTGGATTCATTGCTCTGGTAAGATTGGCTCCTAAATACCAGTTCCAGTTGTAATGGTCACTGTAAATGAGATGACAGTCACTAGAATGGAATGGGTATTGTTATCATTCCTTGTGTCACACTACATTTCCCCAGTGAGACTCGTCTCATTTCTGTACGACAGTTCAATGTTGTCTAATTCCAATAATATGATTTTCTTTCAAGGTTTATAACTTTTATACATGTTAAGTTGTAGATTACAATAGTTAAGGACCTTGTTAAACCTCTGAAGGATTGGCTTTGAGGCGAAGGATCATGTCAGCAGAATTTTTAAGGCATATGATCAATTTCAGATTTCAAGGATAGGAATTTACAGGAGATTTTCTATGGATCAATCTTGATTTATAAGGATTAATCTTCATTTTTCAGTGAGTTTGAGTTTTGAAGATCGATATTTAGCTGGTGTTTTTGGTGTTCTTAGGTTCTTTGGTTAAAAATAAGTCTCGGGTAATTTGGGTAAAGTTTTCTTTTTCTTTCTTTTTTTCGTTTTTTTTTTTTTTTTTTGCCATTCTGAGGAAGCTTGTATCTTGTATCTTTGATGATCACAGTGCCTTGCACTTCATCATTTTTGTAGACAAGGAGGTGAAGGGTTTTTATCCTTGGAGAATTTTTAGAAGATTAGCTAACATGGAGTTGATGCAGTTGGTAAAAAGGTGGCTTT
>JAYMFD010003198.1:0-28994 GCA_035771175.1 Paratinospora sagittata
ATCGACTGTATGAACAAGCAAGTCCAGTTAACTTTGCCTACAGGAGAGTTTGTCAAGATTTAGGGAACAAGGCAATGGATACACAAATCAACAGTTGCACTTCTCAAGTCACAACTTCGAGGGTTGTCTCTTGGTGACGGCAATGAATCACCAGCTCTGTACCCTCCCGCAGTATGCGATGTTCCAGTCGTCTCTGCATTCCCAATAGTTTTTCTTAATGATTTTCCTGGTCTACCTCCAGTTAGGGAATTCGATTTTGAGATCAACCTCATACCAGGGACAGGGCCTATCTCCATTCCACCATACAGAATGTCAAATGTTGAACTGGTCGAATTAGACAAACAACTTAAGGAATTAGAGAGTAATGGCTTCATCCGAAAGAGTTCATCACCCTGGAGCGCTCCAGTTCTGTTTGCCCGCAAAAAGGATGGTTCGTTACGACTTTGCATCGATTATCGCAAGTTAAATAACGTCACCATCAAAAACAGATATCCGTTGCCCAGGATCGATGACTTGTTCGACCAACTTAGAGATGCCAAATACTTCTCTAAGATTGATTTACGGTCTGGTTATCACCAACTCCGGATCCGAGAGTCGGACATCACCAAGACGGTGTTCAGAACTCGGTACGGTCATTACGAATTCTTAGTTATGCCGTTTGGTCTAACAAACGCCCCTGCAGCATTCATGGATTTGATGAATCGCATATTCAGGTTATACTTAGATCGATTTGTGGTGGTTTTTGTGGACGACATCTTGATATATTCCTCAACCAAGGAAGACCATAAATTACATTTGAAGATAGTCCTCCAGACCTTGAGAAGCCACCAACTGTATGCAAAGTTGAGTAAGTGCGAATTTTGGGCAAAGCGAGTTCAATTCCTAGACCATGTGGTTTCAGGCAATGGCATTGAAGTAGATCCTTCTAAGGTTGAAGCAGTTTTAAACTGGAAGCAGCCTACCACCGTTACTCAGATTAGGAGTTTTCTTGGTTTGGCTGGCTATTACAGACGCTTCATCAAGGACTTTTCAAAAATTGCTGAACCTATGACCAAGCTCACTCGAAAAGACGTGCGATTTATCTGGAATCTCGCCTGTGACGCATCATTTCAGGAATTGAAGAAACGCCTCACGACAGCACCTGTACTTATCACTCCACGCAATGGAATTGGATTTTCATTATACACTGACGCCTCCCTCCAAGGGTTAGGTGTCATACTAATGCAAGAAGGTCAAGTTGTTGCCTATGCCTCGAGGCAACTGAAGATTCATGAGGGTAATTACCCAACACACGACTTGGAACTTGCAACTGTTGTGTTTGCACTGAAATTATGGCGTCATTACCTATACGGTGAACGGTTTGAGGTCTTCTCGGATCACAAGAGTCTTAAGTACACATACACTCAGCGCGACCTAAACCTCCGCCAAAGACGATGGTTGGAATTCTTGAAAGACTATGACTTTCAACTACAGTACCATCCTGGCAAGGCCAATGTTGTGGCTGATGCCCTGAGTCGAAAATCTTATGTTGCTTGCACTCTAAACTATGAAATGGGAAAATTGGCTACAGAGATAGAGAACTTTAACCTCCAGTTAAACGAAGAGGGACCACGCCCACGACTCTATCAATTATCAGCTACCTCTGACCTCGTTCGCAAGATTTCCGCTACTCAAGCCAATGACCCTATGTTAATGGAGAAACGAGAACTTCTACTCAGCGGGCAAGACCTTCCTCATTAGTCAGTCTCTGACGACGGAGCCATTTTTTATAAAAAAACGTCTTTGTCCTCCGAACAATCCTGAGGTTCGGAAAGACGTGCTTACTGAGATGCACTGTTTGAGATACGCTATGCATCCTGGGGGTGACAAGATGTACCAGGATGTCAAACGACAATTCTGGTTTTCTGGAATGAAGAAGGCAACTGCAGACTTCGTTGCTCGATGTCTTGTTTGCCAGAAAGTTAAAGCAGAACGAAGAATTTCCTCTGGCCTTCTCCAGCCGTTACCTATTAGAGAATGGAAATGGGAGAACATCGCAATGGATTTTGTTACAGCCTTACCTCGAAATAATAAAGGGCAAGATGCTATCTGGGTTATCATTGACAGACTTACTAAGTCTGCACATTTCTTGCCAATAAAGTTCACGGATAATCCCGCCAAACTTGCAGAACTATATGAAAGAGAGATCGTACGCCTTCATGGCATACCACTCACGATCGTCTCTGATCGAGACCCCCGATTCACATCAAACTTTTGGAAAAGCTTCCAAAATCGAATGGGTTCCAAGATCACTATGAGCACAGCCTTCCACCCTCAGACTGATGGGCAGTCAGAACGGCTTATCCAAATCTTAGAAGACATGCTACGATGCTGCATTTTGGACTTTAATGACGGCTGGGCAAAGTATTTGCATCTAGCTGAGTTTGCATACAACAACAGCTACCAAACTAGTATCGGCATGGCACCATACGAGGCTCTCTATGGTCGGCCTTCCAGATCTCCGGTATGCTGGTTAGATATGGCAGACCGACAGCAGTTAGGCCCTGAACTAGTTTAAGAGACTTCTGAGAAAATCACACTAGTAAAGGAACGACTTAGTGTTGCACAAAGTCGACAGAAGAGCTATGCTGACAAACGACGACAACCTCTAGAATTTGATACGGGGGACTCTGTTTTTATACACGTCCAGCCCACCCGAGGTGTCAAACGCTTTGGGATCAAAGGAAAGCTCTCCCCGCGGTATATCGGTCCATTTCCAATCATTGAACGTATTGGCAAACTTGCTTATCGTCTGTCCCTTCCATCGTCCATGCCTAAGGTTCATGACATTTTTCATGTATCTATGCTTCGCAAGTATTGTCTTGATCCTTCGCATATCATCCCTTTAGTCGAGGTTCGGGTTGAAGAGGGAAATAAATACCAAGAGAAAGCAATACAGATTTTAGATCGAAAAACTCAAGAACTACGGCGACGCAGCATACCACTTGTGAAGGTGCTCTGGGATCACCACGGCATAGAGGAAGCTACATGGGAA
The DNA here is from genome assembly GCA_035771175.1 of Paratinospora sagittata. Classification (NCBI taxonomy): domain Eukaryota; kingdom Viridiplantae; phylum Streptophyta; class Magnoliopsida; order Ranunculales; family Menispermaceae; genus Paratinospora; species Paratinospora sagittata. Next base: position 3,035 of record JAYMFD010003198.1, read on the forward strand.
CTAGAATCCACAATTAAACAGAAATACCCTGAATTGTTTTCTAGTACCACCTGATGATGTGCTACATTGTATTATTTTCACTTATAAATACCAGGATAAAACATTGTTTACACCTATCTTCCTACATTGTTTCACTTGAATACTTACGCGGATGTCTGAACATCATCTCAACGGATATAGTGATACACCCACCGTGGCCCTTTGGCACCCTGCGGCTCCTTTGCAAGCAATACCCCTCATCCATACTTGACTTGATTTCGAGGGTGAAATCCCTTTAAGGGGGGTAGAGTGCAATACCCTGTATTTCACAAAAAAAAGAAAGAAAGAAAAAAATTACTATTTGAAATTTTTACTATGTGGGCAACGCCCGAACGTTCAAACGCATGCCAGAACGTTCAGGGGCATGACAAAACGTTCAGGAGCAATGCCAGAACGTTCAGGCGCATGCCAGAACGTTCAGGCGCAATGCCAGAACGTTCAGGCGCATGCCAGAATGTTCAGACGCCTGCCAGAACGTTCAGGCGCCATGCCAGAACGTTCAGGCGCCATGCCAGAACGTTCAGGCGCATGCCAGAACGTTCAGGCGCCATGCTAGAACTTTCAGGCGCATGCCAGAACGTTCAGGCGCAAAAATCTCTATATAAGAAACCTCATCATTTCTCATTTCTCACACCAAAATCACTCTCCTTATGATTTTCCTTCCCTTTCCACTCATTCTAAGTTTTTAGTTTTTGAGACTCTCTGATCGAGACTCTCAGTGCGGTGCAACAAAGTTCTGTCCGGAGGAAAGCGCCAGATCTGAAAGCGGTGCAACGAAGTTCTGTCCGGAGAAAAGCACCAAATCTGAAAGTGGGGAACAAAACATAGGTTTGCGTGTTTTATAACTTTTATTAAAGTTTACATTCAATTATTATTATGTCTACTATTCATTTACACTGCATTATGTCATATAATGTCCTAAACTTGCACGTCGTGATACCGACCCTAAAAAGGATCACCAGACGTTGTCAAAGTCAGTCTAAATGTCAAGAAAGACCAGACCAGTAGACTAGACCAGTTCATGCATTGTCATCATACAAATCACCACCTAGGGACGTATATGGTTTATGACTCATAGAATAGTTAGAAGCATTGCTCACTATTTATTATATTTCTCTGGAGAGGGACGTACATGAGAACCCGGCTACACTCGGAGAGGGACATCAGTACGTGAATCCAGAGCATCGTTCCTGTACGTGAATTCAGGCGATGTACGTTCATCAAACCATTAATACGTGACGGTGTCATGCATACATTCATATTGATTGATTATGAAGCTCACATGTGTATTTAAGATATTTGATATTGAGGTATGCTTTATTAATTGTTATACTCATGCACTATTTACCCACTGAGCGCGTTAAGCTCACTCCATTATTATCAAATCTTTCACAGGAAATTAAGGTGGACTGGGTGCAGGTTATGGGGCCCACATTTTGTACCCTTTGTATGAATCATTGGGGATTTTGGGAATATGTTCCCTTGACCATTTTATGTACAAAAGTATTCTGAAATATATGAAATCAGATTTGTACTGTGTACCGTATTTCCGCTGCGCACTCTGTTATTACCATTATGATTGTTCCAAATGTGCGCCCCGTCCGTGAGTGTACCGCCGGTTTAGGCGCGTCCGGGCGGGGTGTGACAATATATCTATATATCTTTGTATATATGAGATATATATATACCATATTATTAATGAAAAATTTGAATGAAAACTTTTATTAGATATATATATCTTTAGAACTATATATATATATTATATAGTTAAGATTTGTATTAAATATATATCTAAGAAAAACTATATATGATTTTTATATAGTTCGAATTTAAATATATATAGTCATGATTTATGAAAAACTATATGTATAGTTATGATTGAATATATATATCTATATACCTTTGTATATATGAGATATATATATACCATATTATTAATGGAAAATTTGAATGAAAAATTTTATTAGATATATATATATCTTTAGAACTATATATATATATATATATATATATATATATATATATATATATATATATATATATTATATAGTTAAGATTTGTATTAAATATATATCTAAGAAAAACTATATATGATTTTTATATAGTTTGAATTTAAATATATATAGTCATGATTTATTAAAAAAAATGTATAGCTATGAATGAATATATATATCTATATATCTTTGTACATGAGAGATATATATATACCATATTATTAATGAAAATTTTTACTAGATATATATATCTTTAGAACTATATATATATGAATTATATATAGTTAATATTTTTATTAAATATATATATCTTGAAAACTATATAGTTTTTATATAGTTTAATTTCAAATATATATATAGTTGATTTATGAAAACTATATATATATAGTTATGATTAAATATATATATCTATACATTCATATATGTATACGATATATATATATATATATATATATATCATATTGCTAATGAAGAATTTTGATTAAATAATAGCATAAACATTGAAAAAAAATAGAAAATATTGTCTAACGGACAAAGAATAAATTTTAAAAATGTTAGGAATATATTTTGTGTCTTTCACAAATTTATTTTCCTTTTAGAAAATAATAGCCTCAAGTGAAGGAACAACTTCCAGTAGTAGGGAACCAATTCCCACTAGACTCAAGGAATTGTTCAAAAGGGAGGTTATGACTATGAAGAGCATCGACACTAGAGACCTCCGTCTCCGTCCGATCCTTCATGACAAACTCACAACTCTCGGGTGGTCGAACATAACAAAAGTTGAGGGTCACGTCTCTTACAACTTGGTGAGATTCTTCTACGAAGCCATGAATTGCTTTGATGTATATTTAAGATATTTAATTATGAAGTTTGCTTTATTAATTGTTATATTCACGAACTATTTTACCCATTGAGCGCGTTAAGCTCATTCCTTTGTTATCCAAATTTTCACATGAAATTAGGGTGGACTGGGTGCAGGTTTATGGGGCCCACATTTTGTACCTTTTGTATTATTCATTGGGGATTTTGGGGAGTATGTTCCCTTGACAATGTCATGTACAAATGAATTATAAATTAAATGAAATCAGACTTGTATTTCCTCTGTGTACTCTGATATTACCATTGTGATAATTCCAAATGCGCCCCCCGTCCGCGAGTGTACCACCGGTTTAGGCGCGTCCGGGCGAGGTGTGACAAGAATAGAATAAGGAAAGAGAATAAGAAAAAAAAGTGAAGAATATTCCACCTCCTCCCCCAAAACTTTCAAACAAAACAATATATAGATATAACTCTATTAACTCCAATAACAAGGAAAGCAGTCTTTCCTATTAAACTCAACGTCTTTTCTTCCCTTTTTTCTTCTAAATCAAATTTGTTTCCTCACTTTCATCAAAATATTGGGCCATTGGCATTGTATTAGATGAAAATGGGCTCCAAGGTCCTCCATGTAGTTGGCCAACTCCTCCATAAAGGCCTTCACTAATCCCATCTTTTATGCTATTTATCTAAGAGTTTAATAACATGCAATATTTCTCAATTTTCCAAATATACGAAATATTTTATTACTTTACATCTCAAATTTATGCAATCATGTTTGTCTTCATGGTTGTCGACACTTCAAACTAACTTATGAAGTTGATAATGATCCATAAAATCTTTCCAAAGGAGACCCCTCAACATGTTTTTTTTCTTTTTAGCTCGGGACACTATGGCAAGTCTTGTTTGGTTGCCATAGTATACTTTTGTTGAGTAATTTACTTCTTCACTAGCATCACCCAAAAATATGTTAACCGTAGCCCTTGCGTATCCTTGAGGTGTTAGTTTTGTTTCTTTATCCTATCAAGGGTGATTACTAATTACCAACTAATGTGTTAGGAACAATTGACCTAAAAGTGATAGCCAAGTGGTATTGGTCCAAACGTGCATCTTAAGCTTTCACTAATATTTTCCCTCTTATGTAGCTCCATTACGCACTGAGAGAGTCAAATTGGAGATAAAGGAATGGACGAATACCAAACATGCAAATTATGAAAAGGAGACACGAATGTAAGGCCTCTCACAAACTTGAGCTCTGATACCAAGGTAAACATTAAAAAACTAGAGAAATTTCCCTTTGTTTGATTGATTATATAATACGAGAGAAGTGCAAGACTTAGATAACCAAAGGGATTAAGAAAGAAAAAGAATACATATTGTCACACCCAGCCCGGACGGGTCTAAACCGGCAGAACACTCACAAGCGGGGTGCGAATGTATTATAACAATAACCGAGTGCGCAGGTACACAATTGAGTACAAATATGATTTTATTAATTTCAAAATGTATTTTTGTACAAAATATGATTAAGGGAACATCCTCTCAAAATCTCCCTATGATTAACAAGGGTTACAAAATGTGGGCCCAAAACCCTCAACTCAGTCCACCCTAAACTCCTGTGAAAAATTGAATAACAACGGGGTGAGCTATTGTCCAGTGGGTAAAATAGTTCATGAATATGACAATTAATAAATGAAACTTCATAATCAAATATCACACATATACAACATAGCATCATAATTAGTACAACATGTATGTATGCATGACACCGTCTCGTAATGGTTCCATGATTGTACGTCACCTTGAGTTCACATGCAAATATCCATCCCCAGGTAAACCCGAGTTCTCATTGTATGTCTCTCCTCAAAGTCGTCGCCCTAGATTCACATACAGATGTCCATCCCTAGGAAATCCCGCGTTCTCATTGTACGTCCCTCTCTAGGGAAATATCAAGAATAGTGAGCATTGCTTCTAACTATTTTGTGGATCATGAACCACTTAAGTCCCTAGGTGGTGCTTATGTATGATGTCAATGCATGAGCAAGTCCGGTCTTTACTAACATTAGATAGGATTTGGCAGCGTCTGGTGATTCTTATTTGGTCAGTATCACCACATGCAAGGTTAGGATATCCAGTATTACTTGTATAAGCAAATAGCTTTCAGATAAGACCAACCAGACCAGTCTCCAGTTGAGAGGTGGGACACGAGGTCCACTTAAATACCAATCTTCTAGAGCAGCAAGCTGCCTCCCGTTCACTATTCAAAGTTACTGAAAACAAGACTAAGCCTGGTTGAGTCAGATTGACCACTAATCTGGCGTAGTACCAGTGTAATACATGAACTCCAAGTATACAGGCATAAGTATGACAGGTATGAACATTATACGCAATAATGCAGTGTAAATGAATAACAGACATAATGATAAATGAATGTAAACTTTAATAAAGTCATAAGACACAGAAACCTATGTTTCATTCCCCACCTTCAGATAGAACTTCATTTCCTGAATTGGCGCCTCCTCCCGGACAAAACCGCGTTGCACCACAAAGAGAATTTCAAAAAGAGAAGAGAAGAGAAGATAAGAGAGAGAGAGAGAGAGAGAGAGAGAGAGAGAGAGAGAGAGAGAGAGAGGATTGGTGTAAGAAACGAGGAAGGGAGGGTTCCTTATATAGGAAAAGGAACGCCCAAGCCTTCGAGCAGGCTGCCCGAACTCCCAATTTTTTTTTGTGTAATTTAGGGGTATTACAATCTACCCCCCTTAAAAGAATTTCGCCCTCGAAATTTCAGTTCACGTAGTGATGATTGCCGTCCTCGTGAGATTCACCGCCTTCGTTGTCAATCTCTAGACCAGGAAAATGCTGGCAAGGTCCCTGAATAATACTGTGGCCGGTGGAATCCTCAACATCATCAAACAATGGCGAGCAAATGGAATCAGATTCATTCTCAGAAGGTTCTGACATTTGCCTCACAGATGGTGGCGTAAGGTACTGCAAGTTGCAACGTTTCAGGGGAAGTAGGTTGAGCGACGAAATGTTTTTTTGGCAAGTCGCACGAATTCTGCCGCCTAGCAATTTTGGTAAGAGATCTTGCCCGGATGAGGGCATAGGTTTGTTTTGAGCAATATTGTTACGATAAAGCCATACGCGCTTTTGGCGATAAGGACCGCTGCAGCTAAGGCGAAGGAGTTGGTGATGCAAAGAAGTTGTGGTTTACTTCAGAGTCTGAAAGAGTCTCTACTAGTTGCCAAGCAGGCCATGAAGTGTATGACTCATTACTCCTATTTGAGTTGTTTTCAGACATTTGCATGGTTAATTAAATGAAACAATATATTAAGATATTGCAACAAAGTTCCACAATTTCATTGATTAGTGAAAAAGTACAATGCATCACATCATCAACTATTACTAGAAAATAATTCGGTGTATTACAGTTTAATTGTTTATTCTAGTTCCCAAGATGCTTCCTCTACTCTGTGGTGATCCCAAAGGACCTTTACAAGTGGAATGCTACGTCGCCTCAGTTCCTGAGTTTTCCTATCAAGAATCTGTATCGCCCTTTCTTGATATTTGTTTCCTTCTTCAACTTGGACTTTGACTAGAGGGATGATATGTGAAGGATCGTGACGATACTTACGAAGCATGGATACATGGAAAACGTCATGAACCTTGGACATAGATGAGGGAAGGGATAGACGATAAGCTAGTTTGCCAATATGTTTGACTATCAGAAATGGGCCAATATATCGTGGAGAGAGCTTTTCCTTGATCCCGAAGCGTTTGACACCTCTTGTAGGCTGAACATTTAGAAAAACCAAGTCCCCATTATCAAATTCTAGAGGTTGTTTTCGCTTGTCGGCATAGCTCTTCTGTCGACTTTGTACTACACGAAGCCGCTCCTTAACTAGTGTGATCTTCTCAGAAGTCTCTTGAACTAGTTCTTGTCCCAATTGCGGCTAATCTGCCGTATCTAACCAGCATACCGGAGATCTGCAAGGGCGACCATAGAGAGCTTCGTATGGTGCCATGGCGATACTGGTGGCAGGGTTATCCGTGAACCTTATTGGCTAAAAGTGTGCAGACTTTGTATGTCTGTCAATGATAACCCAGATTGCATCCCGACCTTTATTATTTCGAGGCAAGGCTGTAACAAAATCCATTGCAATGTTTTCCCACTTCCATTCTCCAATAGGTAAAGTGTAATACCCTCTATTTCACAAAAAAAAAAAATTACTATTTGGGCAACGCCCGAACGTTCAGGCGCATGCAAGAACGTTCAGGCGCATGCCCGAACATTCAGGCGCAAAAATCTCTATATAAGAAACCTCCTCATTTCTCATTCCTCACACCAAATCACCTTCTCTTGTGAATTTCTTCTCCTTTCCACGCATTCTAAGTTTTTGAGACTCTCCGTCCAAGACTCTCGGTGCGGTGCAACAAAGTTCTATCCGGAGGAAAGCGCCAGATCTGAAAGCGGTGCAACGAAGTTCTGTCCGGAGGAAAGCACCAGATCTGAAGGTGGGGAACGAAACATAGGTTTGCGTGTTTCATAACTTTTATTAAAGTTTACATTCAATTATTATTATGTTTACTATTCATTTACACTGCATTATGTCATATACTGTTTATACTGCCGCAGATATGCCTGTATATTTGGAATTCATGTATTGCACTGTTATAATGCCGAAATTGTGGTCAATCTGACTCAACTAGACTCGGTCTTGTCCTTAGTAACTTTAAATAGTGAACGGGAGGCAGCGGGCTGCTCTAGGCGATTGGTATTTAAGCAGACCTTGTGTCTCACCTCTCAACTGGGGACTGATCTAGTTGGTCTTATTGAAAGCTATCAGCTTATACAGTAATACTGAATGTCCTAATCTTGCACGTCGTGATACCGACCCTGATAAGGATCACTAGACGTTGCCAAAGTCAGTCTAAATGACAAGAAAAGACTAGACCAGTAGACTAGACCAGTTCATGCATTGGCATCATACATATCACCACCTAGGGACGTATATGGTTTATGACTCATAGAATAGTTAGGAGCATTGCTCATTATTCATTACATTTCTCTGGAGAGGGACGCACATGAGAACCCGGCTACACCCGGGGAGGGACATCAGTACATGAATCCAGAGCATCGTTCTTGTACGTGAATTCAGGCGATGTACGTTCATCAAACCATTACGAGACTGTGTCATGCATACATTCATATTGATTGATTATGATGCTCACATGTGTATTTAAGATATTTGATATTGAAGTATGCTTTATTAATTGTTATACTCATGCACTATTTACCCACTGAGCGCGTTAAGCTCACTCCATTATTATTCAATCTTTCACAGGAAATTAGGGTGGACTGGGTGCAGGTTATAGGGCCCACAATTTATACCCTTTGTTTAATTCATTGGGGATTTTGGGAGTATGTTCCCTTGACCATTTTATGTACAAAAGTATTCTGAATTAAATGAAATCAGATTGTACTGTGTGTACCGTATTTCCGCTGCGCACTCTGTTGTTACCATTGTAATTGTTCCAAACGCGCGCCCCGTCCGTGAGTGTACCGCCGGTTTAGGAGCGTCCGGGCGGGGTGTGACATTTAATGGTATCAGAGCGTACGGTCCACGACCCGCCCAAGTCCACCAAATTAGGGAAAGACAAATTTTATTAGATATATATATATATCTCTAGAACTATATATACATATGTCAATTATATATAGTTGAGATTTGTATTAAATATATATATCTAGAAAACTTTATGATTTTTATATAGTTTGATTTAAATATACATATAGTCATAATTTATTAGAAACTATATGTGTATCTACCTTAGTGTATATGAGGTACGTATAAAAAAAAAAAGTTCGAAAAAAATTTTATTTTTCAAAAAATAATTATTCAAAAAAAAAAATTTCAAAAAAAATTTGATTTTTCGAAAAATATTTATTCGAAAAAAAAAAATTGGAAAAAAATTTATTTTTCGAAAAAAAAAAAACCGGAAAAATATTTTATTTTTCGAAAAAATAAAATTTCGGAAAAAAAATAAATATTATTTGATATATCTAAAACTATATATATATATATATATATGAATTATATATATAGTTAAGATTTGGATTAAAAACAACTATATATGATTTTTATATAGTTTAATTTCAAATATATATATATATATATATATATATAGTTGATTTATGGGAACTATAGTTATTATTAAATATGTTTATACATTCATATGTGAATACGACATATATACATCAAATCACTAATGAAGAAACTTTCATGATGACATAAACATCAAAAGAAAACTCGAAAATAATGTCTAACAACTTGGTCAGATCCTTCTACGAAGCCATGAATTACGTAGGACTTCCAGAAGAGGGAAACAACCCTGCATTGGAGACAACAGTTATGGGGATAAAAATTTCTATCAACGTTGAACTTATTGCTCGACTTTTGGAGATTCCGATTGAGGAGATGATTATTGATCCACATGAACCCCAGACAGTTGCAGAGATCGCAGAATCTAATGAACAATTGTTCAATTCCCTCACCAAAGAGCCATACACTCAATCAACGTACACCAGCCTCCCAAACAATCATCTTAAGCCATCTCTTGCCGGCTTTGGAAAGATAGTATACGGCAACATCTTGCCAGAAAGGGGGACTAGAGGCACTATGTCAAGAGCTCAACTTCTGATGTTATACTGCATAGAGAAGAAAATTACGATCTCCCTACCTCACATTATTATCCAACAAATGTTGAGGGTGATACAAAACCCTTTAAGAAAAGAAATCCTCGGCTATGGAGTCTTGATTATGAGGATACTATACGAGGCAAACGTCGCCACTTTCAATGAAACGTCAAAGCTCATCACTGAACCAGTTACAGCATCCTCTATCTTCAAGACATATGGCACAAGTGGAGGGGTAACTGACGAAGAGGTATTCAGCACGACAATAAGAAATGCCGAAAGAATGAGAGACAAGCATAGGCGTTGCCTTCACAAAAGTCGACGCAAGATGCCTGTCCAAGAAGGGCCAAATAATGATTCACATCCAAATCCTACATCAGACCCAGCCCCGAATAGTGATCCAACCGATCGACCATTCACTGACGAAGAGTTATATGCCACACTAAATCAACCTACATAAAGTCATGATAGACAAGGTACGCAAGCAAATCCACCAACGTGGAACGTACCCACTCCAGGCACCACTTCGTACCAAAGATTTTCAACTCCTACGGTACAGTATCTGCCAGTTCCACAAGTTGCTGTGAACCAACAATAACAATATTGGGCGTCACCAAATCTTGGAGGACAAAACATCCCGATAAGCCCATTGTTTCAAACTTTTTCACCACAAACAAATCCAAATCTCCATGGGGTTCCAGTTAGGGGCTCCCCGCACAATCAAAACAACTACCTTCCACCTATGAACCAATACTTTCCCCCAATGTCTATGGCCTACCCTTCTCCTACGGGACAAACGACCCATCAACCACGAATGGGACAACCGACTAACCTACTTGAACGGTTAGATGACATGGCATCCAATATTGCTACACTGAGAGAGAGCCACAATAATATATTAACCCGGTTGCAAAACTCCGACGCAGAGCGTGCACACTCTCAACCTTCCATTAGTAGTCGTTCTGTACGTAGCAGTAGATCTCGAAGGAGCAGTAGTAGACAAGAAAGTCACAATTAATTACTGGTATTGTAAACTTTTCTTTGAATGAAATTGTTTTGTTTAAAGACTATCTTTGGTGGGCCGACTTACAACCATTTTTTCTTTTGTATCACTAACTTTGGAGTGGTATGGGACACAACAAAATTGGAGGATACTGAATCAAATGTGGAAGTAAGAAAACTCATGACCTTTTGTGAAAAGAAACATTTGGAGAAAGTTGCATTACTAATATTATCACTAAGTTTACACGGTATGGGACGACTAAATTTGGACGATACTATTAGTGAACTTCTATTCAACCAATGTTTTTAGAGACCGTGTTCATACAACTTAACTTGGTTGACACCCTTATTACTAAATTCATGTGGTATGGGACACATGAACTTGGATAATAATCGAAAAGACTAAGAGTAAGCGTCTGAATGCATAAGATTGCGATAGAACGTTAGCTCAGGCTATTTACCGAGGCAAATCTTAAAATTCTTATGACTCGTATGGATTTTCAATGAAATATATGTATGTTCATAAAGACCAGAACCAAGTCATTTTAAATACTTGCAAAGTTTTCTACTTATTATATAAACATTCCAACCTTATTTTTTTTACACCATGGCCAAACGTACGAGATATATAAGATTCTTTGGTTCCTCAACAAAAACCTTACACTATACTTAGAAAAATAGGTGATTTTAACATTGCAGTACTCTCGAAATTGTTGCTGAGCATACTATAACATTATACTTGGCTACAGTTCCTTAATCTTGGTTTTATTTTCTCCTTGCCAGTGAGAAAATGCAAACCAGGAAGAGAGGAAGGCCACGTACTATTCGTCCCACAGTGGAGGCACCTCCTGAGATTCAGGAACCGCCGCCTCAGACAACAGCACAGGCCACACCCAACACTGTCACTACATCTGGGCAGGCAATACCACCCGCACCCGCACCTTTTACTATGCCTTCGAGCATAGATGAGTCAAAGAAGGCTCTTGATATAATGGGAGTCGATGAGACTCGCAAAAATTCCACTAGCGACCTACCAACTTATTGGTAGAGCAAACAAATGGTGGATCACAGTGAAAGAAGACCCACGGGTCAACATAACTGATATGACTTGGCAACAGTTCGAGTCAATGTTTATTGATGAGTATTTTCCCAGCGCGGTGACGAAGCAGAAGCGACAGGACTTCGCTAAGTTATACCAAGGCACCATGACCGTCAGAGAATATGCTGGAAAATTCAAAGAATTATCCGTCTACTCTCTCTCCACCATCTCAACGGAGCGAGATAAGACTGAGAAATTTTATAATGGCCTTCTCCATGACATTCGGCAAGCCTTATCGATCTTGGATCTCAAGATTTACAAAGAGGTTGTTGACAAGGCCATGAGCTTTGAACAAGAGAAGCTCTTACAGGAACAGCGAATGAATAAGGGCAAACGGCCTACAACGTTTTCTTAACAAGGCTTGCAACAAGGCAACAAGAAAAAGCCCTACTACAATCACAACCCAGCCCTCCTAGCCCTAGTTTCGAAGAATGAGGCCACAACACCTACGACTGCACCTTCTAACCCTAACCATCAGGGTTTTCGAAATCATGGCCGCGGAGGTCGTTATGGAAGAGGTGCCCGTCTAAACGGCAATGGCAGAGGTGGTGGTCAACACCACATTTAGCATGGCCAGCAGAACAATCAGCATGGCCAACAGAACCATCCGCAGTATCATCCGACATGTTTCAACTGCGGCCAGAAGGGCCATGTAAAACATCTTTGTCCGCACCTTCAGCAACCTATTCCGACCATTCTGGTCCAACAAGCACCACCTGCTGCTAATGCCCAACCCAAGCAGAACCAGCAGAACCAGGGTCAACGGAATCAGGGCCGAGCATTCGCCATCGCTCAACATCCCCTACCAGACAACAATGTCGTCAAAGGTACCTTTCCTTTGTTCAATACAATGGTGCATGTTCTGTTTGATTCAGGTGCTACACATTCTTTTATATCATCAGCATTGGTAAGACATTTAGGACTACATCCTGAACCCACAAACATCACACTCCATGTCACATCACCGTTCGGATCTGGTGGTGACGTCAACTTGCAGTGTTCTCGATGTGAGCTTCGAATGTCAGAACATATAATATATGCCGATCTGTTTGTGATGGATTTTGAAAACTTCGACATCATCCTTGGCATGGATTGGTTAACACCACTGAATGCAAAGATCGAATGTATGAAGAAGCAAGTTCAGTTAACCTTGCCTACAGGAGAGTTGGTCAAGCTTCAGGGAACGAGGCAATGGATACACAAATCAACCGTTGCCCTTCTCAAGGCACAACTTCGAGCTCTATCCCTTGGCAATGAAACCAACTCACCAGCACTATACCCTCTCGAAGTACATGATGTTCCAGTCATATCTGAATTCCCAACGGTTTTTTTTAATGACCTTCCTGGTCTACCTCCAGTTAGGGAATTCGATTTTGAGATCAACCTCACACCTGGGACAACGCCTATCTCAATTCCACCATACAGAATGTCAAATGTCGAACTGGTCGAATTAGACAAACAACTTAAGGAATTAGAGAGTAATGGCTTCATCCGCAAGAGTTCATCACCCTGGGGCGCTCCAGTTCTGTTTGTTCGCAAAAAGGATCATTCGTTACGACTTTGCATCGATTATCGCAAGTTGAATAACGTCACCATCAAGAACAGATATCCGTTGCCCAGGATCGATGATTTGTTCGACCAACTTAGAGATGCCAAATACTTCTCTAAGATTGATTTACGGTCTGGTTATCACCAACTCCGGATCTGAGAGTTGAACATCACCCAGACGGTGTTCAGAACTTGATACGGTCATTACGAGTTCTTAGTTATGTCGTTCGGTCTAACAAATGCACCTGCTGCATTCACGGATTTGATGAATCGCATCTTCAGGTTATACTTAGACCGATTTGTGGTGGTTTTTGTGGACGACATCTTGATATATTCCTCAACTAAGGAAGACCATAAAATACATTTTAAGATAGTCTTCCGGACCTTGAGAAGCCACCAACTGTATGCAAAGTTGAGTAAGTGCGAATTTTGGGCAAAGAGAGTTCAATTCCTAGGCCATGTGGTTTAAGGCAATGACATTGAGGTAGATCCTTCTAAGGTTGAAGCAGTTTTAAACTGGAAGCAACCTACCACTGTTACTCAGATTAGGAGTTTTCTTGGGTTGGCTGGCTATTACAGATGCTTCATCAAGGACTTCTCAAAGATTGCTGAACCTACGACCAAGCTCACTCGAAAAGACGTGCGATTTATCTGGAATCCCGCCTGTGAAGCATCATTTCAGGAATTGAAGAAACGCCTCACGACAGCACCTGTTCTTATCACTCCAAAAACTGCAATTGGATTTTCATTATACACCGACGCCTCTCTTCAAGGCTTAGGTGTCGTGCTAATGCAAGAAGGCCAAGTGGTTGCATATGCATCCAGACAACTGAAAATTCATGAGGGTAATTACCCAACGCATGACTTGGAATTTGCAGCTGTCGTATTTGCACTAAAGTTATGGCGTCATTACCTATACGGTGAACGGTTTGAGGTCTTCTCGGATCACAAGAGTTTTAAGTACATATACACTCAGAGAGACCTTAACCTCCGCCAAAGACGATGGTTGGAATTCTTGAAAGATTATGACTTTCACCTCCAGTACCATCCCGGAAAGGCTAATGTTGTGGCCGATGCCCTGAGTAGAAAATCTTATGTTGCTTGCACTCTTAACTACGAAATGGGGAAGTTGTCTACAGAGTTGGAGAACTTTAACCTACAGCTGAACGTCGAAGGACCAAGACCACGACTTTCTCAATTATCAGTCAACTCTGAGCTCGTTCGAAAGATTTCAGCCGCCCAAGCCAATGACCCTATGTTAATGGAGAAACGAGACCTTCTACTCAGCGGCCAGGACCTTCCTCATCGGTCAGTCTCTGGAGACGGCACTGTTTTCTATAAAAGACGTCTCTGCCTACCGAACGATCCTGAGGTTCGTAAAGAAGTGCTTACTAAGATGCATTGTTCGAGGTATGCTATGCATCCTGGGGGTGACAAGATGTACAAGGATGTCTAGCGACAATTCTGGTTTTCTGGAATGAAGAAGGAAATTGCAGACTTCGTTGCTCGATGTCTGGTTTGCCAGAAAGTCAAGGCAGAACGAAGACTTCCCTCTGGACTTCTCCAGCCGTTACCTATTGGAGAATGGAAATGGGAGAACATCGCAATAGATTTTGTCACGGCCTTACCTCGAAACAATAAAGAGCAAGATGCTATCTGGGTTATCATTGACAGACTTACAAAGTCTGCACACTTCTTGCCAATAAAGTTCACAGATAATCCCGCCAAACTTGCAGTACTATATGAAAGAGAGATCGTACGCCTTCATGGCATACCACTCACGATCGTCTCTGATCGAGACCCTCAATTCGCATCCAACTTTTGGAAAAGCTTCCAGAATAGAATGGGTTCTAAGATCACTATAAGCATAGCCTTCCACCCTCAGACTGATGGGCAGTCAGAGCGGTTTATCCAAATCTTAGAAGACATGTTACGATGCTGTATTTTGGACTTTAATGATGGTTGGGCAAAGTATTTGCATCTAGCTGAGTTTGCATACAACAGCAGCTACCAAACTAGTATCGGCATGGCACCATACGAGGCTCTCTATGCTCGGCCTTGCAAATTTCTGGTATGCTATTTAGATATGGCAGATCGACCGCAATTAGGCCCTGAACTAGTTCAAGATACTTCTGAGAAGATCACACTAGTAAATGAATGACTTCGCGTTGCACAAAGTCGACAGAAGAGCTATGCTGACAAGCGGAGACAACCTCTAGAATTTGATAAGGGGGACTTTGTTTTTCTGAAAGTCCAGCCCTCAAGAGGTGTCAAACGCTTTGGAATCAAAGGCAAGCTGTCACCGTGATATATCGGTCCATTTCAGATTATTGAACGTATTGGCAAACTTGCTTATCATCTGTCCCTTCCATCGTCCATGCCTAAGGTTCATGACGTTTTTCACGTATCTATGCTTCGCAAGTATCGTCCTGATCCTTCGCATATCATCCCTTTAGTCG
The DNA here is from genome assembly GCA_035771175.1 of Paratinospora sagittata. Classification (NCBI taxonomy): domain Eukaryota; kingdom Viridiplantae; phylum Streptophyta; class Magnoliopsida; order Ranunculales; family Menispermaceae; genus Paratinospora; species Paratinospora sagittata. The sequence goes on from JAYMFD010003198.1 coordinate 18,689, forward strand.
AGATTCGGGTTGAGGAAGGAAATAAGTATCAAGAGAAAGCGATACAGATTTTAGATAGAAAAACTCAAGAACTACGGCGACGTAGCATACCACTTGTGAAAGTGCTCTGGGATCACCACGGCATAGAGGAAGCAACACGGGAACTAGAAGCAACAATTAAACAGAAATACCCTGAATTATTTTCTAGTACCAACTGATGATGTGATACATTGTATTATTTTCACCTATCACTCACAAGATGAAACATTGTTTACACCTATCTTGATCCATTGTTTCACTTTAATAACTACGCAGATGTCTAAAAATAATATCAATGGATATAGTGATACACACATGCAGTGGCCTCCTTATCCACTTGTGGCTACTTCTGAAGCCGATAACCCTCATCTCTACTTGACTTGATTTCGAGGGTGAAATCTTTTTAAGGGGGGTAGAGTGTAATACCCTGTATTTCACAAAAAAATTACTATTTGGGCAATGCCCGAATGTTCAGGCGCATGCCAGAACGTTCAGGCGCAAAAATCTCTATATAAGAAACCTTCTCATTTCTCATTCCTCACACCAAATCACCTTCTCTTGTGAATTTCTTCTCCTTTCCACGCATTCTAAGTTTTTGAGACTCTCTGTCCGAGACTCTCGGTGCGGTGCAACAAAGTTCTATCCGGAAGAAAGCGCCAGATCTGAAAGCGGTGCAACGAAGTTCTGTCCGAAGGAAAGCACCAGATCTGAAGGTGGGGAACGAAACATAGGTTTGCGTGTTTCATAACTTTTATTAAAGTTTACATTCAATTATTATTATGTCTACTATTCATTTACACTGCATTATGTCATATACTGTTTATACTGCCGCACATATGCCTGTATATTTGGAATTCATGTATTGCACTGTTATAATGCCGGAATTGTGCTCAATCTGACTCAACTAGACTCGGTCTTGTCCTCAGTAACTTTAAATAATGAACGGGAGGCAGCGAGTTGCTCTAGGCGATTGGTATTTAAGCAGACCTTGTGTCTCACCTCTCAACTGGGGACTGATCTAGTTGGTCTTATTAAAAGCTATCAGCTTATACAGTAATACTGAATGTCCTAATCTTGCACGTCGTGATACCGACCCTGATAAGGATCACTAGACGTTGCCAAAGTCAATCTAAATGACAAGAAAAGACTAGACCGGTAGACTAGACCAGTTCATGCATTGGCATCATACATATCACCACCTAGGGACGTATATGGTTTATGACTCATAGAATAGTTAGGAGCATTGCTCACTATTCATTACATTTCTCTGGAGAGGGATGCACATGAGAACCCGGCTACACCCGGGGAGGGACATCAGTACGTGAATCCAGAGCATCGTTCCTGTACGTGAATTCAGGTGATGTACGTTCATCAAACCATTATGAGACGGTGTCATGCATACATTCATATTGATTGATTATGATGCTCACATGTGTATTTAAGATGTTTGATATTGAAGTATGCTTTATTAATTGTTATACTCATGCACTATTTACCCACTGAGTGCGTTAAGCTCACTCCATTATTATCCAATCTTTTACATGAAATTAGGGTGGACTGGGTGCAGGTTATGGGGCCCACAATTTATACCCTTTGTTTAATTCATTGGGGATTTTGGGAATATGTTCCCTTAACCATTTTATGTACAAAAGTATTCTGAATTAAATGAAATCAGATTGTACTGTGTGTACCGTATTTTCGCTGCGCATTCTGTTGTTACCATTGTAATTGTTCCAAATGCGCGCCCCGTCCGTGAGTGTACCGCCGGTTTAGGCGCGTCCTGGCGGGGTGTGACATAAAGGCTGAAGAAGTCTATAAGGAAGTTTGTGTTCTGCCTTAATTTGTTGGCAAACGAGACATGGAGCAACGAAGTCTGCAATCGCCTTCTTTATTTCAGAAAACCTAAATTGCCACTTGACATCCTTGTACATTTTGTCTCCCCCAACATGCATAGTAAACCTCGAACAATGCATTTTAGTAAGCATTTTTGTAGAAACTGCCCCATCATCGAAGACCGACCAGTGTGGAAGGTCTAGTCCGCTGAGTAGAAGTTCTCTTTTCTCCATTAACACTGGGTCGTTGGCTTGAGCTGTAAAATCTTTTTGAATAAGCTCAGAGTTGGCTGGTAATAGAGAGAGTCGTGATCTTCCTCCCTCCTCGATGTGCTGTAAGTTAAAATTCTCCATCTCGGTAGTCAACTTCCCCATTTCAAGGTTAAGAGTACAAGCAGCAACATAAGATTTTTTACTCAGGGCATCAGCCACAACATTGGCCTTACCCATATGGTATTGGAGTTGAAAGTCATAATCTTTCAAGAATTCCAACCATCGTCTTTGGCAGAGGTTTAGGTCTCTCTGAGTGTAGATGTACTTGAGACTCTTGTGATCCGAGAAGACCTCAAACCGTTCACCGTATACGTAGTGACTCCATAACTTCAGTGCGAATACGACAGCTACAAGTTCCAGGTCATGCGTTGGGTAATTACCCCCATGAATTTTTAGCTGCCTAGAAACATATGCAACAACTTGGCCTTCTTGCATTAGTACTGCACCTAAGACTTGGAGAGAAGCGTCGGTGTATAGTGAAAACCCAACTCCATTTCTTGGAGTGATTAGTATTGGTGCTGTCATGAGGGGTTTCTTCAATTCTTAAAATGTAGATTCACAAGCGAGATTCCAAATGAACCGCAAATCTTTCCGAGTGAGCTTGGTTATAGGTTCAGCAATCTTTGAGAAGTCCTTGATAAAGCGTCTGTAGTAGCCAGCCAAACCAAAAAAACTCTGAATTTGAGTAACTGTGGTAGGTTGCTTCTAGTTTAAAACTACTTCAACCTTTGAAGGATCCACCTCAATGTTATTGCCTAAAACCACATGACCTAGGAATTGAACTGTCTTTGCCCAAAATTTGCACTTACTCAACTTTGCATACAATTGATGGCTTCTTAAAGTCTGGAAGACAATCCTCAGATGTATCTTATGTTCTTCTTCAGTTGAAGAATAAATCAAGATATCATCTACAAAGACCACCATGAATCAGTCTAAATAAAACCTGAAGATGCGGTTCATCAAATACATGAACGCTGTAGGTGCATTTTTTAGACTGAATGGCATAACCAAAAACTCGTAATGCCGTACTGAGTTCTGACAACCGTTTTATTTATGTCCGACTCTCTGATCTGGAGTTGATGATAGTCGGATTGTAAATCAATCTTAGAGAAGTATTTAGCATTACTAAGTTGGTCGAACAAGTCATCAATCATGGGTAATGGGTATCTGTTCTTGATGGTGGCGTTATTCAACTTGCGATAGTCGATGCAAAGTCATAATGAACCTTCCTTTTTGCGAACAAACAGAACTGGAGCACCCCAGGGTGATGAACTTTTTTTGATGAAGTCGTTACTCTCCAATTCCTTCAGTTGTTTGTCCAACTCGACTAACTCAACATTGGAAATTTTGTATGGTGGAATGAAGATGGGTCCCGTCCCTAGTATGAGTTCGATCTCGAAATTGAATTCCCGAATTTGAGGTAGACTAGGAAGGTCAATTAGAAAAACCGTTTGGAATTTAGATATAACCAGGATGTCGTGTACCTCGAGAGGGTACAATGATGATTATTAATTGTCGTCACCAAGGTATAAGGCTCGGAGCTGTGCCTTGAGGAGTGCAACAGTCGAGTTATGAATCCAATTTCGCGTTCCCTGAATTTTGACAAACTCCTCAGTAGGCAAGGTTAACTGAACTTGTTTTTTCAAACAATCGATCCTTGCACTCAATGGTGCGAGCCAAGCCATGCCAAGGATGATTTCAAAGTCTTCAATGTCCATCACTAAAAGATCTGCATAAATTATATGTTCTGACATTCGAAGTTCACATCGATAACACTTGAATTTCACGTCAGTACCAGATCCTAATGGTGTTGAGACATAGATTGTGATGTCTATGGGTTCAGGTTGCAACCCTAAATGCCTTACCAATGCAGAAGATATAAAGGAGTGCGTAGCACCCGAATCAAACAAGACACTCACCATTGTATTGTACAAGGAAAATTTACCTTCGACTAAATTGTTATTTGGGAGGGCTTGTTGAGTGACGACATACGCTCTGCTCTGTTGCCTTTGCCCCTGGTTCTGCCTGGGTTGGGCGTTAGCAACAGGTGGGGCTTGTTGGACTGTAACAGCGGGAACAGGTTGTCGTGGTTCTTGAGGGTGGGGACAGGCTTTTCTTACATGGGCCTACTGGTCCTAGTTGAAACAAGTCAGCCTTTGCTGTTGAGACACTTGTTGTTGGTTTTGTTGGCCATGTTGATTACAGTGTTGTTGACCGCCACCGCTGCCATTCCCATTGCCATTGCGGCGGCCACCCCTGCCATCGCGGCATCCTCGGTTATGATTATGAAAACCCTGATTACTAGGGTTAAAAGTCTTAGCTGCAGATGTCATGACCTCTTGTTTTTGTACAAGAGCTGGGAGGGCTAGGTTTTGATTAAAGCAGGGCTTCTTCTTGTTGCCTTGTTAGGAAAACGTTGCAGGCCATTTTCTACTGTTCTTTCTCTGTTCTTGCTCAGTTTTCTCCTGCTCAAAGTTCATGGCCTTATTGACCAGCTCCCTGTAATTCTTGAGATCCAAGATCGACAGGGCCTGCCTGATGTCTGGACGAAGGCCATTATAGAATTTTTCGGCCTTATCATGCTCCTTTTAGATAGTATAGAGAGAGAAGACCAATAATTCTTTGAACTTGACAGCATATTCTCGCACTGTCATGCTACCCTAGTAAAGTCTAGCAAACTCTTGGAGCCTCTGCCTCTTCACTACTTCAGGGAAGTACTCGTCCTTGAACAATGACTCAAACTCTGGCCAAGTCATGTACATTTCGTTAACCCTTGGGTCTTCCTTTACTATTATCCATCAGGTGTTAGCTCCACCAAGAAGTTGGTAAGAAGCTAGTGGAATCTTCCGAGCCTCATCGACTCCCATAGCCGCGAGAGCCTTCTTCGACTCATCGAGCCATTTTTGGGCTTCATCCGCATCAATGGTGCCAGTAAAGATAAGGGGCTATAGCCTCTTGTATTTCGTAATCTGGTCGGTTTGAGTCATTGATCCAGATCGAATAGGTGCCTGCATAGTGACCACCTGGTTGGCCGCAGTCACCTTCATCTACTCGATGAATCCGGTTGCTCCATGCCCAAAAGCATGACAAAGGGTGTGGGTTGAGGTGGCACTGCCTGCCCAGAAGTAGTGGCAGTGTCATTTGTGGCCTGCTCTGTCCTCGGAGGCGGCGGTTCCTGATTTTGTATCTCAGGAGGATCCTTCTCTGCTGGACAGACTATGTGTGGCCTTCCTCTCTTTTTGGTTTGCATTTTCTCACTAGCAAGGAGAAAAATAAAACTTTTCTTTAGGAAATGTAGCCAAGTATAGTGATATGATATTCTCAGCAATAAGTTCGAGAGTTCTGCAATATAAAATCACCAATTTTTCTAAGTATGGTGTAAGGTTTTTGTTGAGGAATCAAAGAATCTTATGTGCCTCGTATGTTTGTCCATGGTATAAAACAAGGTTAGAGTGTTCATATAATAAGTATTTTTTTAAAGAGCTTCAAATATTTTGGTTCTGGTTTGTGAACATAAATATATTTTTGAAAATTCATACGAGTTATAAAGGTTCTAAGATTTGCCTCGGTAAATATCCTAATCTAACGTTTTATCGCATTCTTATGTGTTCAAACTCTTTTTCTTAGTCTTTTGGACTATTATCCAAGTTCGTGTGTCCCATAACCTGAATTTGGTAATAAAGGGTTCAACTAAGTTAACTTGTATGAACACGGTCTCTACAAAACATCGGCTGGAGAGGAGTTCACTAATAGTATTGGCCAAGTTTACTCGTCCCATACTGTGTAAACATAGTGATAATATTACTAATTCAACTTTTCCCAGATGTTTCTCCACACAAGGTCGTGGATTTTCTTACTTCCACGTTTTATTTAGTATCTTCCAATTTCGTTGTGTCTCATACCACTCCAAAGTTAGTGATACAAAAAAAAGAATGGTTGTAAGTCGGCCCACCAAACATATTCTCAAACAAAACATTTCATTCATAAAAAGAAAATAGTTACAATGCCAATAATTTTCCTAATTTTCCCGCCTACTACTCCACCTAGACCTCCTGCTAGTTACAAAATGACTACCCGAAGAACATTGAGAAGTTGTTCGCTGTTCTTCTATGTTTTGCATACGCGTTATCAAAAAGTTGTGGGTCTCACGCATCTCGACCATATTGGCCGTATGGTTGACTCATAGATGGAGGGTAGTTGGTTTGATTGAACGGGGATTCCCTAACTGGGATGTAGCACCCGTGCCTTTAGGTGACGTCATTTTGACCCATAGTGTACCCTATACGTATTCATATACGTATGTATATATGTATTTTGATGCTCGAAGTATGTAAGTTCGAGTGTCTGTGCATGATTTTAGATCATAAAGGGTGCGCATGAAATTTCGGAACCATCGGAGACCCATTCGACGACAAAACATTTCAAAAATGGTGTTTTGGATCCAGTGGAGCTTTCTCCATGGAGGAAGAAATTTTTGTCACAACTTACATCAATGGTTTGATCTCCTAGATCCGTTGTCTGATTGGGCTGAAATTTTGTCAGCTCATTCTTATATGATAGATCTTCATTATGAACGGTGAAGATCTTGATTGGAGTTACCTACTTTGAGTTATAAGACCCAAAATACTGATTCACGGATTTTGGGATTTTCTTACGCAGTTTTGATCAAACAGATAGATCTCAATCCCACCGTTGGATTGAGCCTAAAGTTTACCAAAATGTTGATAACTTACTCATGCAACGTTTGAACGGTTAAGATGTTAAAATAGTGCGTATTTTGTAAGCAATGGACTATCTAAGTGCAAGTATTGTAACAGGAAATTTGGGTTTTTGATAATTTTGGCAACTTTTATTTGTGGGCCTAAGCTTATCTATTTAAGCAACCAAAACGGGATTTTAGGCTCATTTGCTCATTTCTCAGCCAGAAAAGAGGGAAAGGAGCTGGAGAGGAGAAAAGGAGGGAAAAGTTAGGGTTTGGTGATTTCTTGCTCAAGAACACCTAAGGTTTGTATTTTTCCTCCATTTCTTCCTTGAATCTCCCTATTAGTTGCATGATAATTTTATTTTGAGCATGAGGGTTTCATTTGGATGCATGCATTGTGATGAACCTTGGATGGGTGGAAGACCAAAGTTGGAGTTGAGTCTTGCATATCACATATGTGTGATTAGAGAGTGTAAGGAGTACATTAATGGTGAAAGCCCCAATTTCTAGCAAGAAATTGGAAGGTTTAGTTCAAATGACCTATACTTAGTTTATGGCCTTAGACTTTTTCAAAATGTTTGAATGTCAACTATGTTGATCTAATGGCCATTGTGGATGATTCCATGTTGCAAGATCAGTAAAATTCATGGTTGAACATGGTGGGCTAGTGTAAAATTGGCAATATGGCATATGTATGAAAATTTCCAGATTTGGGGCTTTTGATGCTTTTGACATAAAATCTGAAAAATTATGCAATGTAGGTCTAATTGGACATGATTAGATTTGTTTGATGATTGAATTCAGTGGGTTCACATAATGGACACCCTAAGGTTGACAAATTTTGATCTAGGCTAAGTATTTGACATTTTTCATGTACTTTGGCAATTTTGCATGTAATTTGGGGATTTTGCCCAAATTGGGAGTTTTCACCCAAAGCAAGTCAATTTATGAAATTGACTTGGGGATTGTTTAATTGGACCCAAATTAAGTAGAACCATGGGTTTAAAATGTTAGAACCTATGTTAAATTGATATGACTTAGTTCATTTTGACCTTATGTTTTATATTGGCCTAATTGGGGATTTTGACCAAGACTTAGTCAATTGATGAAATTGACTTGATGTATAGTCTAATTGACCCTAAGTATAATTGAATTTCATGTATATTAGTGGTTGGATCATGAGATCACCCTATTACATTCAATTTAGGTCAATCTTAGTTTAATTGAGTCTAAATGATCAAGTTGGGCAATATGGAAATTGGCTCAAGGGGGTAATCAATTTAGAATCTAATTGACTTTAGATTGGGTTTGATCATGGGGTTTTGACACACTTTATGACTGATTTTCAGTTGTGTGAACCATGTTATTTCCAGGTCTTGTGATTGATCTTGAACCTGTTTAGTCAATTGGAGAGTTTTGGCAATCGGATTGGCTAGACTTAGCCAATCAAGTGTGAGTGTTCTTTTACTTTTGGATTATTTATATGTGGCATTGTAGTATAGAAATGTTTTAAATGCTTATGTATGATGGTAGGCATGTTTTGATATTCCACAAAATTCATTTGAGCATAATTCATTGGGATGACAATTTGGGTTGAGGCTCCTAGTTGAAATTTCCTCTTTTTGAAAATTCTCGTAAGTCTAGCGGCGATCCCAGTTGTGTACCTGGCATAGGGTTTTATGCCTTGTGTATGGGTAGGTTTGTTTAAATTAATCCTACGTGCTTCACGACCCCATAAACCCTATTAGAATACGAGTATTGCGTGTGTGTTCGGGCGCTGTGTGTCGCGCACCAGGCCTTGAAACCCTCATACTCAGGAGGTGTTAGGATTGCATGAGCATGACTACAAAATGTTATGCATCGTCTTATGTATGACTTGATGCATTATGTTAGCATGTATGTAATATATTTAGTCATCATGATATTTCAACTGTTTTATGATCTTACCATGTTTTATAAATGCACGTATATGCCACTTGTAAATAACATTCACTGAGCTGGCTGTAGCTCACACCTCACCATCTTCTTTCAGGATCTGATAGAAAAGGAAAAGGGAAGGCTTGACTGCGGAGCGTCCCTTGTTTTTGTTTCATGTAGGTGTTGCACATTTAGTTTTTTATTTTGATAATTATGTACATGATAACACCTAGTAATAGTATATTTAACACATAGTTGGGATGTGTTGGGTTTTGAATCATTTTGAAGACTTTGGAATCTTATGTTTGCAAAACTTTGGAGAAGTAATATTTTATTTCATTATGATCATGATAGTTGGTTGTTAATGATGTACTTTTATTTCCTTTTGGGGATTCGTATATGTATTCTAGGCTGACGGGACGTCGGGTGTACCGACGGAGGGTATACTCGGAGGTTCCCGTGCCGGTCATGACGTCACGTATAGTGGGTCGTGACATGGGACCTCTTGGACGTTTGGATATGCTTCAGTCAAAAAGTTTTGAAACAGTGGACCAATCGAGATATCCTGTCTTCCAAAATTTGGTGTCGCACAATTCTGTTGTTGTTGGTTCACAGGAAATTGTGTATTCGGCTGATAATGTACCTCAAGAGTTGGAAACCCCTGAGACGTCGTATTTCCATGTGTTGGGAGGTTCTAGGGAGGTGGATTTGCCGGAACTCCCTGTCCACCTTGGTTTGGTTGGGGTTGATCCAGGTTTCCCGCCAGGTTCCCAAAGAGTTCTTCCACGGTGAAATGTTCATTATGTTGATCATTGGCTGGGTCTGGATCCGTTTCGGTGTTTTGACCTGCCTCATTATTTGGTGTTTCTCTGACAGGAATTTTACGTCGACTTTTACGTCAATAACCTTCAGTGTTATCACAAGCCCTTCCACTATTCTCCCCTGAAGTCGCACCAAATATTTTCTAGTCAGTCGCCCCTCCTTTTGAGACAAAAGTTTTGGAAATAGAGGATATTGGAACAACTTTCTCCATGGAGGAAGAAATTTTTGTCACAACTTACATCAATGGTTTGATCTCCTAGATCCGTTGTCTGATTGGGCTGAAATTTTGTCAGCTCATTCTTATATGATAGATCTTCATTATGAACGGTGAAGATCTTGATTGGAGTTACCTACTTTGAGTTATAAGACCCAAAATACTGATTCACGGATTTTGGGATTTTCTTACGCAGTTTTGATCAAACAGATAGATCTCAATCCCACCGTTGGATTGAGCCTAAAGTTTACCAAAATGTTGATAACTTACTCATGCAACGTTTGAACGGTTAAGATGTTAAAATAGTGCGTATTTTGTAAGCAATGGACTATCTAAGTGCAAGTATTGTAACAGGAAATTTGGGTTTTTGATAATTTTGGCAACTTTTATTTGTGGGCCTAAGCTTATCTATTTAAGCAACCAAAACGGGATTTTAGGCTCATTTGCTCATTTCTCAGCCAGAAAAGAGGGAAAGGAGCTGGAGAGGAGAAAAGGAGGGAAAAGTTAGGGTTTGGTGATTTCTTGCTC